>BOPN01000856.1:187771-195271 GCA_017312705.2 Penaeus japonicus | reverse complement strand
CGGACATGCAAAAAATCCTTGTCGCTAAGTTTCGAGAATCTTTGGGAGGACTCAGGTTGAAGATTGTATTTATCATTATTATTATTTTAACACTGTAGATTATGGATTCGTTCGTAACAGAAAGTTTGTACAAATTTGGGCATCGGAAATAGAATCTGGGTAACTTACTGACCTCGATACTTTGAGTTATTTCGAAGGAGGGTTTGCTACATCGCTGAAGGACGTGGGTTTAATCATTCAAATCTCCTTGTTAGCCTTCCATAGCCTGTGAATTTTAGTTTGTGTTATTACGAGTATGGGTAGGTTGTTCATGAAAAGGGTTGATGGTGATTGTTTTCATAAAAGTGCACCCAAGCACACGCACATGCACACGTACGCATACACGCACACGCACGCACGCACACACACACGCAAACACACACACACACACAAATCCACACACCTATATGTATGTATATGAGCATACATGTCTAGACAAGCGAACGTGTGTGAAAGTAGTTGAAATGCAAAATGAGCAACAAGTCCTACTGCACACACTGATGCAGAACAGCTGATATATCTGACAGAGCTCTGGGGCATTTCACTTCTCTCTGCCAACACAGACGTTATGCTGAGAGTCGCTTATCTCTGGGTCAAGAGGTGGCTGCCAAACGAGATATGTGAGAGTTACACCAAGATGAATACCAAGGGAGGTTAAGGTAAAGTCATCTGCAGCTTCTGCTCCGTTTTCATTTATGTTTTTTATGAGGTAGAATGCGTTGTAGATGTCAGCATTTATCGTGTGCTATGTTGCAAAGAAAAGGTTATGGCTTCGTCAGTGAAAGGTACAAGGCATTTTTTTTTCTACTACACACCATTCGAACGGTAGTGATGTATTCATTTAACCTGTGTGTGTGTGTGTGTTTGTGTTTTTGTGTGTGTGTATGTGTGTGTGTGTGTTTGTGAACCGCAACCGGTAAAGAGATATTCCTCATTAAAAGGTATCATTCACGTTCCTCCATAGATAGGCAACGGTATGCATATTCTCCTACGGGAATTTACACTTAAGTAAACTCGTACGTGGTATGAATTTCCGATTTCATTAAGTGGTACGTTTTCACTCGGTATATTAGGAAAGGTGTCAAGGTTGAGGAGGGAGGGTCAGTGGGCGTGGAGGGAGGAGGAGGAGGAGGAGGAGTAGTAGTAAGGGGGAGAGGGGTAACGAGTGAATGTGGGGGTGTTGAGAGAGATGGAGGGTATGAAGGAGGGAGGGAGGGAGGAAGGGAGATGGCTGGATACTTACTCGTCTGGGCACCACGCACTTTGGGTAGTTTACACTAGGTAATTGTAGGCTGATCAGTAGTTAAACACTACTGTTGAAATGCCCAACTATCATTAAATAGAAAATATAGTTTCAGTGGCAGTGTCGAAGATAGTTTATATAAGTACTATGTCGTTCCGCTTCCTGAAATTATTGGTATTATCCGGCAGGGTATTTTTAGCCGTAAAATATACCAGAACCACTCATGCCGATAATGACCAAGTACCACCATTGCTGCAAGCAGATTTCATATTCCCTTGGCGTAAAAACTCAAATCTATTTGCAACAATTTCCGACCTTTCCGTTCAGTCGGAGGGCCATTGAGAAAACACCGAAAAAAAAATCACCTTTCACCTCATGGCAGCAACAAAAGCAACACCAACAGGGCCTGGGCCGGCCGTGCATGCGTCCAAGACGTGTCTGGGATTCCTGCAGGGACCCAGGAAGTATTGCTAATATTTCAAGTTCACTGACACAGCGAACAATGGTGTCACCAAGGTCACGTTGCTCAGCGCCTTCACAATGGCCGCCCGGCAGAAGGAAGGGAAGGGAGGGCGGGAAGGGCACGGTGGAAAAAGAGAGAGAGAGAGAACGTTTTGTTTGCGTTTCTTAACTTCCTTGTGTCTCTCCGCGTTGCTGGGTAGGCTGCGTGACTTTATTCCCTTCGAGGCGAACAATAATGTTCATTTTTTTCTCTCTCTCTCTTTCACGAAGGTCGACAATATAATGCGAAGGTGTAGGATTTTTCTTCCTTATTTTTTTTTTTTTTTTTTTATCGGTGTCTTCAAATTCGACTTCCGAGCTCGACCAAGCCTGACACTTTTGTTCTCGGCTTTTGTTTTTTTTTCCCTTTTTGTGTGTGAAGGAAGACTAAATACCCGAATAAGAAAGAAAGATGTACAAGTCGTTTAAGAGGTTGTAAAAACAGCACAAGTTCATCGTTTAGAGAATAATGTAGGGTTTATCCCCATATCATAAATTCCTGCTAATTTATGGTACTTTAGGATTGCATATTTATTTCTATTTCTTCTTGTTTCTTCTTTTTTTTTTGCTAACCGGTTTCCTACTCACTTTAAAGTCAGGTTGAGTGAGTATTTTACAGACGTTTTTATGGCTCCGATAATGGGAGCCAAAGAGAAGACAGATGAGGGAAGGAAGGAAGGAAGAAAGGACGGAGGAACGGGGAGTGGCACGAAGAATGGGAGGAAGGGAGGAAGGTAGGTAAGAAGGAAGGAAGAGAAAAAGGAAGGAATGAAGGAAGAAAAAAGGAAGGAAGAAAGAGAGAAAGGAAGGATTGAAGAAAGAGAGTGCGTGAGATATAGAGATAGATATATAGAGAGATATATAGAGATAGATATATAGAGATTGATATATAGAGAGATATATATAAAGATAGATATATAGAGGTAGATATATAGAGATAGATATAGAGATAGATATAAAGATAGATATAAAGATTATATATATATATATATATATATATATATATATATATATATATATATAGAGAGAGAGAGAGAGAAAGAGAGAGAGAGAGAGAGAGAGAGGGGGTGGGGGAGCGGAGTGAGACTATTGCTGAGAGACAGAGATGCATTAAGAGAGAACGCGCTGCTGAATATACAAGCACACCTACAGGAAAGAAAGAAAAAAAAACATCTCAACCATTCTTATTCGACTTACCAGATTTGTTAAGCCGATTTTCACACCTCCTCACGCCGATTTGCTCACCTGGGCATCACCTTTGACCTCTCCGAAACCCCAAATCGCCTCGGGCACGACCTGCACCACCTCCTAAACCTCCTAAATCCTGCAAACCCCCCCCTCCCCCCTCCCGCCTCCCTCCCGCGTAGAATGGAGCCTATCTCGAGCAGCCATCGCCAGTGATTAAATATAAACCACGCAAGCTAGGTGTTCCGTTGAGGATAATGGCGTTTAATGAAAGGCTCGTGCAGGAAAGCGGAGGTGGGAAGAGGGAGGGGTGAGGGGGATCGGGGTTGGGGGGGGAGGGCTGATGCTGCGAGGGAGGCTTATTTGTTGGCTTAGCTGTGTGTGATGTGTGTGTGTCGTCGTTGGCTTGACTTGGTTGGGAAGGTTTGGTGGGTTAGTTGATTTAGTGTGGAGACTTGGGGGTTGAGTTGACTTAATAGACGCTTGGCAATTGGCTTGGCTTGACTTAGTATGAAGATAATAGTAGTTAAGTTGACTTAGTTTGAGCACTTAGTATAAAACATCTTAGTAAATTACTTAACTTAGTAGATGCCTTGACTTTGTATGAAGACTTAGCATAAAAAAACATTATATACGACTTGTCATCGTATGCAAACAATAAAAAAAAATTAGTATTTGACTTGCCTTAGTATAAAGGTCCTTCGAGACTGGAAGAAGGTGTTGAATGGATCTCGTTTGCATCGTCGGCAGCGTGTGTTGGTTTGCACTGTGCCCGAGGGCCTGCAGATGAAGGAGGTGCATCACAGCTAGTGCTTCATGGACTGCTTATCTGTGGCAGGACAAAGGGTTGGAGAGCGAGGTGTATATGTGTGTATGTTTGTTTGCGTTTATTTGTATGTGTGTCTTTAAGTTGTTATTGTGTTTGCGTGCGTGTTGAGAAAGTGATATAAAAACGTGTTGTACAGAAATAAAGTTTATCGAATTTGATGAAATTCGTTTGTGATTGTATAGTATTTATTTTGGCATGTAGGTCGTATCTACTCGTTTTCATTTGTGTGTGTTATATAATCGTATTTCTTATAAATATGAGAGCAGGAATTATCGAATGATATAAAAAAAGTATATATATGATGAACATCATGGTAGTGATAAAGATGACGAACAAGAATATTAGTAATAATTATTTAAAAGCGAAAGTAGATATCACTAATAAACACAATCATTATAGTTGCCATAATGTTTACTAGGTATGTTAATTTATTCAGAATATTCAGTCTCTCATTTCAAACTGGTCCTGACTAGGCCAAGATCTGACCTCGGGGTCACGCTCGCAGCCAGGGTCAAGGTGTGGCAGGGCATGTACGAGCTTCCACTGGGAGGGAGGAGGGAGAGGGGGAGGGTGAGTGTAGGATATGGGGGGGGGGGGGTCAGGCCTCCTGGGACTATTGTAACACAACTAATGGGCGACATGTAGTCTCTTGTTCTTGTTGTGGTTAGACTTCATTTGGAATATTTAAGGATATGTTTTTACCTCATTATGTAGGTTAGAGTGGTGTTGAATGGGCTGAATTTTGAGGAGGAAGTTTCTCTCACGAACGGAATTATATGGAAAGGATTCATTGGTTTTAATGAAGATTATTTTACTGATGTTCACAACTTTAGAGAACAAAACTGAATGCAGTTTATTTTTATTTTTTATTTTTTTCGCGTTGAAGCATTTTCATTAGAGATGAATGTATTCTTAAAGTCGATATTAGATGAAAAGTGCCCGAAAAATTAAATCTTTAAGAAAAATCTTACGGCTGAAGTCACGCATCGACATGAAACACCTGACCCCCCCAAAAGGCCGGCGCAACACAAAGAAATATTCAACGGTACTTTTTCTCCTGCAGTTTTGGTATATAGCGTACAGCTTGGGAGAAAATAATAATGTGTCCATTTTGGGGGAAATGCATTTGCCTCGCGTGTGAATCCGCTCTTTTAAGATAAGAAAAGGGAATAGGAAAAGGTGGCGACTGAAATGCGTGCGTGTAAAATATTTATCTTTATTGGAGAATCCAGAGCAAGGCATATTTAAATGTTAAAGCTGATGATCGTTATCAGCTGGAGCATGACTGTGCATTGCCTTCACATTCGATAATATGTAAGCCAATTATCTCAAGAGTGAAATAGAGTGGAGCCATTGGTCTTATGACAAATGAATTGCAAAGAGAAGGAGAAAATTTCTTGTCACGACCTCCATCTTCGCCTCCAATGGATCCTGAACGCAGAAGTATAACGGAATAGCTCAAGGAAAGGCGAATAAAGAAGGGTATGGAGGATAAGTTTAATAAGCTGATTAAAATGGCAATTCTTTATAGTTGATCTAGGTGTTGTGATAGTGGACATAGTGATAGATCTTGGCTGATATGATTCGGATAATGATAAAGAGAATATCTGGATAATAGTTGGAGTTAGGGGTAAAATATATAGTATCAACAAAATTATATCCTTAATCATAAAGAAAATTATAATGATTGAAGTTAAGATAAACAAGATTGTAATAACAGAATGATAGTAATAATGGAAGTGAAATATAATACATAAATAATCTATACAACATCAATGGACTACCATAAGCACCACGAGGATTCGTATTATGACAATTGCAATAACGATAAAACATGAGGGACGATCGGTAGGGCTAATCGCAAGTGACATGATAATAGTGCAGATAATGGACTCACCGGAGCAAACGCGAATAGCAAAAGACATGAACGTAATCATTTTCGAGAGCGAGTTATTTTCCGGACCGACAAACAGCGCACTTTTTTTTTTCTTTTCCTTGGCAATGACTAAAATCTTTTCCCTTTTGGCGCGAGTGTGTATTGCGCGCGAGTGTGTTGGCGGCGGCGCGGGGATAAAGCTTTGGATCCGTCTTATGCGATGGGGTTTTAAGGATGCTTTTTGATTACTTCCGTCACGCTTTCCTGCTTTGGCTTGAAGAACGGGATTCGTGAGAGATGTACTTTTTCTCTTGATTTTTTCTTTTTAGTTTTATTTTACAGGTTCTTTTTTCATGGGCATTGTTTCTAAGGGTAAGGGTAGGTTATTTTGTTTTATTCGATTCGTGATGTATATATGTGTGTGTGTTTATGTGTGTGCGTGTCTGTGTGTGTGTGTGTATATATATGTGTGTGTGTGTGTGTGTATATATATATAAATATGTATATATATGTGTGTGTGTATTTATATATAAATATGTATATATATGCGTGTGTGTGTGTGTGTGTTTATATATTAAATATATATATATATATATATTGTAGCAAGGCTTTACCACTATGTCTGCCAGATGTTTCCCATTAAGACAAACGCCGCACGAGTGGAATATCTATATATTTTCTCTCAATGTTTTTATCCTTTCGAGAGACATACGATACTACCTAGTATTGTGCAACGAATTCTCTCGCAGTATTGGATTAGTAGTGACTGCGTTGCCTTCAAAAAAGAGAGATAATAGAGAGAAATCATGAGAAATTCGTATTGTTTTGTTGGTATTTTAAAGAATTACTTTAAGGCTAAAAGCAGATGGCTGTCTTTGTAAGTACGCGAGGCGAGTGAAATCAAGAGAAGGAGCAAAAAGAGGGAAGGCGGTTGGTATACTATCATGGTTAAGCCTCCCGAGCATGATCTTGATAACAACAACATGGGCTACGACCAGTTTACTCGAGAGACTAATTATCACTAATTGCTATGGGAGATATGGAGAGGGTGTTGTTTGGAATTCGCCTAAAGGATGGAGAGTAAACTGCACGAGCCAAAGGGGAAGATATACTCAAGAGCATTAAAAAGAAGAAGTAGTCGTGGGTAGGTCATATGTATAGCAGACAGGGCTATAGGGGGCGAGGGTAGTAACAGATTGGGGCATCAATAACACAAGGGGAACACTGTCCTGCTTCGGAATGATACGGGGTATTGATCATACACACACACGCATATAAATGAATATATATATATATATATATATATATATATATATATATATATATATATATATACATACATATATACATATATATACACATACATATATATACACACATATAAACATATCCATATACATATACATATGCATATACATATGCATATACATATACATATACATATACATGTACATATATGTATATATATATATATATATATATATATATATATATATATATATATATATATATGTATGTGATATTAATGTGCTATATGTATGTGTATATATATATATATATATATATATATATATATATATATATATATATATATGTGTGTGTGTGTGTATATATATACATATATATATATATATATATATATATATATATATATATATATATATACATATATATATATATATATATATATATACATGTATATATATATATATATATATATATATATATATATATATATATATATATATATATATATATATATACACATATATATATGTATATGTATATATATATATATATATATATATATATATATATATATATACA
>BOPN01000856.1:177771-180271 GCA_017312705.2 Penaeus japonicus | reverse complement strand
TCGCCACGCCTCGGGACGCCTCAGGACTCACGTGCTCCTCATGCATCGGGAGTGACGCCGTGTCGGTGGCGGGAATCCAAGTGAAACTTTGTAGATGCGCGTGTCAGGCGCCTCCCGCGAATCTGGAATTGTTCGAGAGTATCTGTGATAAGTGAGAAAAAGAGAGTGTTAAACATTGTGCTGCAGGATCAGGAAAAGAATTAGTGCCTCTTCATTCCATCTGGATAATGACATCGGAATGAGCGTCTAGTGCCTAAAGTGACCTAGGATTACTCACTGTGTACACACGTGTCGGAGGCCGCAGCGAATACCCGAGCCATGACGGGCGCAGCTGCCCTAGCGGCTGCCCAGCAGAAGGCTAATGCTGAAGGGACGGACGGAGCGGCGGGGGCGGATGGAGCCCCTGGAACTGGAGGAGCTGCAGGAGGAACCGGTACACTGCGAAGTGGCCCTCAGAGAAGGACCGGCGCCACGCTTAGCCCGCCTCCTCCGGAGATTACTCATCCCCAATATGACAACGAGCTTGCCCCTCCAAGCCCACAGCCCAGCCCTCGCCTCAGCCCTCGCCTCAGCCCTCGCTTCAGCCCCCGCCTCAGCCCTCGCCTCAGCCCGCGCCCCAGCCCTCACCCCAGCCCTCACCCAAGCCCCCGCCCCAGCCCCAGGGTTCTCGCAGCCAACACTGTCAACAACATGAAGAGGAAGTTCTCGGAGGCCATTCTCCTGAGGCCTAATGAGTTAACGTATATGGTAAGTGTCCCTTCATCATGATGTCCCCCCCCCCCTCCAATCACCCCCGAGTGTCCTCGCAAGTTTTTTTTTAGTTATCCACACCCGTCCTCATATCGATAAGCTATTAAGGGTCTCCCTCCTGACTTCACCTGCGTGCCTTCCATACTCTCATCTTTAGCCCTCCCTTCCTCCACACTGTCCTCGTGCGAACGTCCCCGTTCTAGAGCCGCTTTAAGACTTTTCGTGTGGTCACTTCCCTTCATTCTGTATCCCCACTTTTCAGTTTAGAGTCTATTCAGCAAGTTCATTTTCTTCCCCTGTCAGTGTTGTGAAATGATTGTCCTGCCTGGTAGGGAAGTGTGGACAAATAACGTGGGCGATGGGGATTTACCTGAACCAAGGAGATCGTGCAAAGAAATGGTATATTGTTTAGGCTAGAACGGTACGTTCACGTCCCCGAAAGGGCAAACCCCAAGAGGTCATTTGATCTAAAATGTCTTAGAAGCTGTTTGTTGTTGCTGGCCTGTTGACAACGTTGCTGCCTTGTTGACAACACGACGTCCATGAAAGCTGGAAGAAGTTGATCTTCAGAAAACGTCAGTCCGTTGGTATGCAAATCATTTGTGCGAATGGGATGCAAAAGAGAGACAAGAGAATCCGCATGACCAGAAACAGTAAATAGGAACCAAACACGTTACGAAACGGTGTTAAATGGACCAGCGTTGTTTAATTCATAAAGGACGCCGAAGTGTGTAATATGTGAGAGGTAGCCAGTGTGGGTGAGCGAGTAAAATGTGCGGGGGAGGTGGGGTAGGCGGGGGGGAGGGGTAGGGGAAGGGCGACGGTGTGGTAACCCATGCGCTCTAGTTGGGAGCGAGGGAAAAAAAACAACGCACCCTAGTCAAACTACTTCTTTGGCATTAGTCCTCAGACCGAACTCCAACAGATAGCAGTGCCGGAGGAAAACTTTTGCTCGAGATGATGTGATGTCGTGACGATGACAACAGCTGGAAGGGCTACGTCCACTGATATGTTTTATCGCGGACTTTGAACCCCCAACCTTTAAAAGTCATAAACCCATCGCCAACAAACGTCTTTATTCTCAGCCTTGGAAAGTCAGATGTAGGGGAAGGGAGGGGGGGCTTCGTGATCGCCGCCGTACTAATTGCGTGTCGTAAAGCGTTTTTCTTTCCTTTCCGTAGGACGTGGCATCTTCGGGGAAGGGGAGGGGGAGGGGGAGCGGGGGGAGGAGAGTGTTGAGAAGAGGGAAGAAGTGGGAAGGGCAGAAGGAGAGGGAGGAGAGGGGTTGGGGAAGGGAAAGTAGGGGGGAGAAGCGGAAGGAAAATAGCATAGAAAGTGTGGAAATAGAGGAAGCAAAAAAAAAAAAAGTAATTGTAAGAAGGAAAGAGAGGGAAGAGAGATAAACGAATCTAATCTAATGTAGTTCCCATCGGAAAAGTCGACGATAAATCTCCACTCGTAATAAATAAAGGAGAAAAAGAAATCAAGAGATAATGATAACAAGAAGAATCAAACAAAGAGGATACATTACGGTCCAAATTCCCTAGTAATGTAACCCATCTTGCTAATCACTGGCGAATGTAAATACCATAGTGACCCCCTTCGTCTATTCCGACTTCCCGTTTTTCGTGGCTGTGACTCTGCTGCCACAGCTGATTGATAACTCGACTTCTTTTGCTTCTGGCTTCTGTGATTATCATTCTTCATTTCTTCTACTTATTATTATTATTATTTGTGTTTTTGGTGTTAT
>BOPN01000856.1:162771-172771 GCA_017312705.2 Penaeus japonicus | reverse complement strand
CGAGGCCCCTTTCAGAAAAGTTGAAATTTATTGCGATTCCACTCCTTGTATCCTTTGATCTTTTATATTCGGTAGTGTTGCCGTAAAGAGATATAATACTTCGTCACCGTCACGTGCTACAGATGATCGTGTGCTGAAATTGCAACCCATGCATGTTTAGACCTTGCTTCATGCCTATACCTATTTCGTTATCACACCCCTTCCCCCATCCCCCATCCCCTTTCTCCGTTGAAATAGACGACCCCCTTTAGTCTCGGAGGGTCTGAACACGCCCACCTGCTTACTTAATGGTATTCTATTGTCATTACACGTCACAGATACGTACTTGGGCGATGACTTTCGTGACCTCGGTTTAGTGTGGGATGACCTGAGGAAACCTCACGAAGTTAGAACTCTTTGGTGCGCAGGATGGGTTTCTCTTACAAGTCTTTGTAACGCACTCGGCTTCTATAGAAATGCATATATATATATATATATATATATATATATATATATATATATATATATATATATATGTATGTATGTATTTATATATATATATATATTTATTTATATTTATATATTTATGTTGATATTTATCTATATATATATATATATATATTTATAGTTATAGATACAAATGTAGATTCACACACACACACACACACACACACAAACATGCTTTCCATACTCCTTTTTTGTAGATAATTCTAGGTTATAATTTTGCCATGCTAAATCTATGAACTGCATGACGGAGAAATCATGACGCACAGTTGCGACTCGTATGTTATCTGCTTGGCGTCTTTGGTGGCCAAGGTTGAGAAGAAGTGAAATTCCCGGACTGCAGCGGGTCTTGTGTAATTTGAAGCAGTATCCCCGGCAGTGTGGCTCGTCCCGTTTTCTCCGTCACGAACTCGCGGTTTTTTCGTCGCCAGCCTTGGTGGGATGGACGCGGCCTGGGTCCTGGTCCTCCTGCTATGTACGTTCGTGTCTCGCTGGGGCAAGATTTTTTTTTTTTTGGGGGGGGAGGGGGGTCAGGCGGTGGGTGTAATTGATCTGTTGTTTGGTAGGATTTTGTATATGGAGAAATATTAGATTTCTTTAATTTAGATATATGAAGTAACGGATCGTGAAGAAGAAAGAAATCTGGTAGAATGACCACAGGTCATAGTTGTTGGAATGGATTCTAGCTATAGTCATCAATGCATATAGAAAAAAATATATACGATTATGCATACAATAGATAAAACAGATATCACAGAACACAATGATTAATTCCCATGGAAGCATCGCCATAAATCATAAAAGTAATAGAAATATTTCACCGCGAACGTTTCAGAAGGCTTCGGGTTCAGAGGGGAGAGGTGAAGGACGAACTTTTGTACCGTAGATTCATTCGCCTCGAAAACAGCTGACCGCGACGAGAGGCGTCATCCGCCACGCCCGATTGACACTTAATTGATCCCACTGCCTTCGATGGGGAAGTAAGCGTGATTGTCGAGGGTGGGGACTGTGCTCGCTGGGATTACTGTTGTGTTTCCGCGTTGCTGATTCATCGTTGTTATGGTTCGTACGGAATTGCAACTCTTAGTGATAATGAATTCCTCTCTGTCTCTTTCTCTGTCTCTGCCTTTCTCTCTCTTTCTCACTCACACTCTCTCTTTCTCATAACATAACATAACATATCATAACAACATGAAAGGCAAAAAAGAAAAAGAAAAAAAGAACACTACCGTGTTGTTAATATGGCAGAGAAAACCCTACACACAAAATAGATTTTTCAATAAATCTATTTTGTGTATAGTGTTTTTTTTCTGCCATAACATAACAAAACATAACATAACATAACATAACATAACACAACATAACATATATATAATATATATATAACATATACGTAACATAACATAACATGTACATAGCATAACATCACGCAGCCTGGGCATAATAAGATGTAGCGATCATATGAAACTTCACTTCTCTAGCTTCACGCCGATCGTAGCAGCGTAGCCTCCTTTCCCTTGCAAGCGTCGAGTTGCAAGGGAAAGTGGAGTAACCTCTTGTTATTTTGATTGATTGCGGGAAAGAGCGTGACCATGTTTCGTTGCAGTTTGGTTTTATTCTTTCCGGCGTCTCTGTGTGGGTTTGTGTGTGTGAGGGTGTGTGTGTGTGTGTGTGAGGGTGGGTGGGTCGGTGTGTGTGTGTGTGTGTGTGTGTGTGTGTGTGTGTGTGTGTGTGTGTGTGTGTGTGTGTGTGTGTGTGTGTGTGTGTGTGTGTGTGTGTGTGTGTGTGAGGGTGGGTGGGTCGGTGTGTGTGTGTGTGTGTGTGTGTGTGTGTGGGTGTGGGTGTGTGTGTGTTTGTATGTGTGTGTGGGTGTGTGGTGGATGTATATGAGTGTGTTTGTGTATTTGCAATTTTATTATATGAAGTGTATTTATGCGCGCATTGTGTCTCTACTTGTGCGCTTGCCTCCTTTCCAATATTATGCTTGTCCGTACTTGCCCAGGGCCAGTAAGTCTCGTGGTTAACAAACATGAAGTCCATCACGTCTTGTTATAATTATTGATGCATCGGCTTATATTTTGTTATTTGCACGTTGGCGAGAATGAAATGAAAACGAAATGAAATGAGTAATGAAAATTCAATTATAAGTATAATCTTTTGAAAAATATGACAATAATGAAGATAATGATGATGATTTTACTTTTAATAATGATTATAGTTTTTAGTTTTAATAATGATTATATTAATAATGATTATAAAATCAATAATTATGATACTAGTAATACCCATGATAAATCAAAATAACGATTATTTATTGTATAAGATTATTAAGAGTGACATTTATATCATCATAAATTTTGGAGAACATCTCACAGCCTTATACCTCTTATGTCTTGATAATTTTTCTTCATGAATATATTATTATTATTTTATTATTATAATTATTATTATTTTATGTGCGTTTCTTTGTCTTTTATCATCTGCGCTTATCTCACCACGTCATCTTTTGGATTTCTTCGTCCTTTGTGCTCCGGCTTATCAGCTGATCTGTGACCTCACGTCTGAGTATTGCTAAAGTTGAGATTGGGAGTTGAGACTACGGTGTCATGTACGGGAGTATTTATTAATGTGTGTATGTGTGTGATGGAATGTATTTGTGTGCATGCAATATAATGTATTATGTCGATGTGAAGGAATGTATAATGTACAATTTGTGTGTGTAATGTAATGTAAAATATTTTTATACGGTGATTTATAATGTGGTGTTAATTTTTTCATATTTTTATTATTCGTAATTATTATTGTAGTTTTTTTTTCGTTTCATTTTTTTTTATCTTTATGATTCATGATTATTATGTTTGTTTTATTATTATCATATTCAGACCTCCCTTTCCTTTCTTGAAGTTATTTCTTTATGATTCCCTGTTTCCGTGTCTTTCTCCCCCTCCCCCTCCGTGTCTTTCTCCCTTCCCCCTTCCGTGTCTTTTCCCCCCTCCCCCCTCCGTGTCTTTCTCCCCCTCCCCCCTCCGTGTCTTCCCCCCTCCCCCCTCCGTGTCTTTCTCCCCCTCCCCCCTCCGTGTCTTTCTCCCCCTCCCCCCTCCGTGTCTTTCTCCCCCTTCCCCCTCCGTGTCTTTCTCCCCCTCCCCCCTCCTTGTCTTTCTCCCCACCCTCTCCGTGTCTCTCTCTTCCCCCCCCCCCCACATCTAAACCCGTCTTTTGGAAGAGCTGGTGATCCTAATCCTAAAAGCTGACAATTTATCTCGCTGGAGGTCGCCCGTGCACGCCCGCATGACACCCGCATGACACTTGCATGACACCAGATGGCCTTGCGGATGCCACGTCGGGCGATATGTTTGGGACTCGGAGCGGGGTGGGCGGGTGGTCGTTTTCTCTCTTTTTTTTGTGTGTTCTTTTTTTTAAATCTTTGTTTGTCTGTATTTCTGTTTTGTGTGTCTGTTTCTCTTTATGTTTCGTTCTTACTCTGGCATTTTCTCTTACTTTGTCTCTCTCTCTTTTCTTTCTCTCTCTCTCTTTCTTTCTTTCTTTCTTTCACTCCCTCCATCCCTCTCCCTCTCCCTTTCCCCCCTCCCCTCCCCTTCCCCCCCACTCTCCCTCTTCCTCTCCCTCCCTCTCCCTCTCCCTCCCCTTCTTCCTCCCCTTCTCCTTCTCCCTCTCCCTCCCTACCTCCCTCCTCCTCTCCCTATCTCATACGCCCCTTTCCCCCCCCCTTCCCCCTTCCCTATCTCCCCATCCCCTCCCTCCATTCTAGTATATTAAAAGGTGCTGAGGCTCCTTCCTCGCCAGGTGCTTAGTCGTGATCATTATTTTACGGTAGGATTTAACGGCGGTTCTGCACACACAGGGCGATCCTTCACGTCCGCCACCGGTCTCCTTTAGGGATTGTGAAGGAGGGGGAGGGGGGGGGAGAGGGAGAGGGAGATGGAGTGAGAGTGGATGGAATGAGAGAGGGAGAGGAAGTGGGAGAAGGAGAGGGAGTGGGGTGGGAGGAGAGGAGGAGAGAGGGTGGGGTGGGGTGGGGAGAGGGAGAGGAGAGTGGGGAGTGGAGGGAGAGGGGAGAGGGAGAGGGAGAGGGAGAGGGAGTGAGAGTGAGAGTGAGAGTGGGAGATGGAGTGGGAGTGGGAGTGGGAGTGGGAGTGGGAGAGGAGGGAGAGGAGAGGGAGGGAGAGGAGGAGGGAGAGGGAGTGAGAGTGGGAGATGGAGTGAGAGAGGGAGAGGAAGTGGGAGAAGGAGGGGTGGGAGGTGGGGAGGGGAGGGAGAGGAAGTGGGGTGGGAGTGGAAGTGGAAGTGGGAGAGGGGAGAGGAGATGGAGTGGGAGAGAGGAGCAGTGGGAGAGAGGGAGAGGGAGGGAGAGGGAGAGGGGGAGAGAGAGGGAGATGGAGTGGGAGAGGGAGAGGCAGTGGGAGATGGAGAGGGAGTGGGAGTGGGAGTGGAAGTGGAAGTGGGAGAGGGAGAGGGAGAGGGAGAGGGAGTGGGAGAGGGAGAGGGAGTGGGAGAGGGAGAGGGAGTGGGAGTGGGAGTGGGAGTGGGAGTGGGAGTGGGAGTGTGGGAGAGGGAGAGGGAGATGGAGTGGGAGAGGGAGATGGAGTGGGAGAGGGAGAGGCAGTGGGAGAGGGAGAGGGAGAGGGAGAGGGAGAGGGAGAGGGAGAGGGAGAGGGAGTGGGAGATGGAGAGGGAGTGGGAGTGGGAGAGGGAGAGGGAGAGGGAGAGGGAGAGGGAGAGGGAGAGGGAGATGGAGTGGGAGAGGGAGAGGCAGTGGGAGATGGAGAGGGAGTGGGAGTGGGAGTGGGAGTGGGAGAGGGAGAGGGAGAGGGAGAGGGAGATGGAGTGGGAGAGGGAGAGGGAGATGGAGTGGGAGAGGGAGATGGAGAGGGAGAGGCAGTGGGAGATGGAGAGGATTGGGGAGAGGAAGAAGGAAAGGAAATAGAATAGAGGGGAGAAGAGAAGAGATGAGAATAGAATAGAAGAGAGAGAGAGAGAGAGAGAGAGAGAGAGAGAGAGAGAGAGAGAGAGAGAGAGAGAGAGAGAGAGAGAGAGAGAGAGAGAGAGAGAGAGCGAGACCTAGAGAGAAAGAGTACTCGTGCATACTCACACCGACCGATGTCGGATCACGTCTCATCGAAATTCAAATCCCGTCTAATTCTCGTCCTAATTCTCTAAAAATCGGACAGCCCGGCCAAACGACGCTTCGAGTCCCACGCTTGGCACTCGGCCTCCAAGGAACGCTACGTGTTTACGACATGTTCACACAGTTGATCGCACGTGATGCCTTGAATGGGAAGTGAAGAGCGTTAATCCTCACACGAGAAGTAGTAAACAATGGTATGGGGGGAGGGGGTGGATGGGGGTTGTAGGAGAAGGAGAGGCGGAAGGGGAGGGGGGGTGGGGAGTGGAGGGGTGGAGGGGGTGGATAGGGATTGTAGGAGGTTGTGGAAGAGGTGGAGGGTGAGGGGAAAGAAAGGTGGGGTGGGTAAGGGAATGAGGGAGGGGGTGAGATAGTGGGAGGGAATGGGAATGGGGTGTAGGGAAGGGAGGGATTGTGGTAGGAGGGAGGCAGGAAGGGAATATGCGGTAGGGAGTGAAGAAGTAATTAAGAGGGGGGGAGGGGAGGGGAATGAGGAGAGCAGGCGGGGAGAGGATTGAAGGGGGAAGAAGAGAGAGATTATTTTTATTGTAATTCTATAAATACTCATATGCTGATGATTGCTATTACTGTTATTATAATTTGTATGGTATTAATATTATTGTTAGTAATGTTATTATTATTGCATTTATTAGTATTACTGTTACTGTTATTATTATTATTATTATTGTTATTATTGTTATTATTGTTATTATTAATGTTATTCTTATTATTATTATCATCATTATCTTCATTATTATTATCATTATTATGATGATGATTATTATTATTATAATCATTATTGTTATCATCATTATTATATCATGAAACGACTTACCAGCTATTACGAAAAAAAAATCATACGTCGTTATTTTGCCTGCGGAACGTTCAATTATCAAAATCACAGAGACACGTGACTTTGCGAATGAAGTGTAGGCCGTAATTAGGGAAACAATTAAGTCGTCGAGGGTGCTTAATGCCCGATGCGTGGCTTTTTTTCATCTTAATCGTCACTGAATGAAGATTGATGTATTCTTTCGATATCTGTAAATTTTAGATTCTTATTCCAAGTGAAAGCGCATTGTCTTTAGGGTTCAATTAAGATAAAAGATAAGATAGAAAGGATAATGTGGGAACGTTTGATGAGGTTTTGACAGTACGACTAAAGATAAGAATAAGAATGTGAAATTGTGATAAGGAAGTACAACAAGATAGGACCAATATTCAAGATAGGATTAATACAAGATAAAAGATAGGAGGAGACTCAAAGTTAGATAAAGGAGAGAGAGAGAGAGAGAGAGAGAGAGAGAGAGAGAGAGAGAGAGAGAGAGAGAGAGAGAGAGAGAGAGAGAGAGAGAGAGAGAGAGAGAGAATGAGAGAAAGAGAGAATGAGAGAAAGAGCAAGAGAAAGAGAGAGAGAAAGAGAGAGAGGGCCAAGCTACACACTAAAGACACGATAAGACAAAGACTAAAGAATAACAGGAAACCAATCCACCGAATAGAAAAGGAAGCAATAACTGACAAAGGAAGGCGAAAGAGGCGGACACCGAAACAGCAAGAAATTATGGCGTTAGTTTTTACCCGTAGAGACTTCAAGTTCGTGGAACATTCTAGAAGCAACGCGCACGATTCGTTCACAGAAGCCGCGTGCAACAGCAGCATGATTCGAGTGTTGCTTCATGACGTTTGTCCTCTCGCGCACGCACGCATTCTGCCCAGATTAATGTGGCGGCGAGAGGGTAATGGCTGCCGGTTAATTTTCTCTGCGATTTTTTTTTTTTTTTTGGGGGGGGTTGGTTGTCCTTGGATTTTTTGTTTTTTGTTTGATTACACGTTATTTTACATTCGCGCTTCTCCCGTTTATTACTGAAGGAAATTGCTGTTTTCCTTTCTGCGTCTTGATTTTTATATTTTCTTTCTTTCGCTCTTTATTTATTTTGTTACGGACAGATATATTAGGTTCTCTGTATATCATTTAAGGGGGTTATTATTCATCAAGCGCTCCGAGCAATTATGAGTTTTTCTTGAAAAAGGGGGGGGTGGGGTACTTGAGATTTTTAGTCTTGCATTTCTGTTTTTTTAATTAAGGGAATTGATATTATTTATCTCTTTGCTTCTAGTTCTTTCAAAGCGTTCTGAGAAGGATGCGATTTTTTTTATATATATAATCAGATGGGTCATGTTTAATATATATTTTACACAACTACTTTAGGGTGTTCTTTGTATTCTTAGAAATGGTTACTGTTTAGACGAAGTATTCGGAACATTCAGAAATTTTCGTTCTCGCTTTTCTTTTTATTCCTCAAGGATAATTCTTTGATTTTTTGTTTAATCGACGCAAGTTAAAACGCTCCTCATTTAGATAATTCTTAGTAATCAAAAGAAGAAAAAGAGTAAAAAACAACAACAACAACAACAACACAAAAAACGCTCTTATTGCATCATCGTATTACATGAAAATTTATGTGTTCTAACTCGTTAAATCGACGGTGGGAGCAGGCTTCGTGCTCACTAATTTTAAATGTTCGACAGCAGTTCGGATGCGCCTTTCTTTGCTCTCAGAGAGTCAGAGTGGAAGAGGCATTGTTAACGTTGTAATTATATATTTTAGATGGTAGGATTTCAAAAGTAGAGATAGATTTTTAGGTGATTAGATGGTATTCCGCTCATTATGATGTGAGTGTATGCATCCTTTTGAATATTTTACGTCTATCACTGTATATATATATATATATATATATATATATATATATATATATATATATATATATATATATATACGTATATATATGTGTGTGTGTGTGTGTGTGTGTGTGTATGTATGTATGTATGTATGTATGTATGTATGTATGTATGTACACACACACACACACACACACACACACACACACACACACACACACACACACACACACACACACATATATATATATATATATATATATATATATATATATATATATATATATATATACATACATATATACATATACGTAAACGTAAAATATTTAAAAGGATAAACCGCTATTGTAATGATATTCAAATGTGAATATTTTTTACCGCAAGTCGTGTATTGAGCGGTTATATACATTCGATTGTGCACATAGATGTAATATTTATTTTAACAATTTCAATCCTGCAATAGTTGCAAATAATTGGTCGATGACATCACCATGCCCGCAGATGATTGTTCGACACCGCTTGCAATTAAAATTTAACGATCACTAACTAATATTTATTTCTTTGTTTCTTTACAGGTAAGTGTAGAGCGGCTAATGACAGGTGGCAAGATATCAGAGTCCACAGTTATGTCGATAAGTATGTTGATTTTTTTTTTTTTTTTTTTAAAGATGGTTTCCTATGTTGACGTCTAAGTTTATGAATAGGCCTAAATTGTATGCGTATATGAATATTGTCGTTTAGTGGATACAGACACAAACACTCATGTGTCTTTTTGTGTGTGTCAAACAAACAAATACGCACACGCACATGCACACGCACACGCACACGCACACGCACACACACACACACACACACACACACACACACACACACACACACACACATACAAACGCACATGCACATACACACGCACACCCACACGCAAACGCACACCCACACGCACACCCTCACACACACGCACACACACACACACACACACACACACACACACACACACACACACACACACACACACACACACACACACACACACACACACACACACACACACACACACACACACACACACACACACACACACACACACACACACACACACACACACACACACACACACACACACACACACACACACACACACACACACACACACACACACACACACACACACACACACACACACACACACACACACACACACACACACACACACACACACACATACACACACATACACAGACACACGTGTATGTATAATATCAGCGAATCATGTTTTAGAGCTAAAGGAAACTCAGTACAGACTGTCAGATTAACATAAGCAAACATATTAAGTGCATCTGCTGATATTTTTCTCTCTTCAGCTGAATTAATGAAGGTTCGTTTTATAATTTATATGATTTATTTCTCTTCATTATGTTCCTGTTATTTAACAGTAGACTCACATAAGTGTAAGCGTTCTGCGATTTGTATTGCATATTATTCTCTATTGCAACGTACTCTGGTATTGATTGATAAAAAAATGTGTTAAGTAACCGATTGCAGGTTTAGGTTTATTGCGCACTTTGTTTTCTCATGGTTTACTTTGATTTATGGTGACGTTTGTTTTTTATTCACGAGTTCCTGGCCGTTCATTTTATTCCCGCATTTGCCAGGAGATAAAATTTGGTGAAAAGAAGCTATACTTTTTTCTCACTT
>BOPN01000856.1:150271-155271 GCA_017312705.2 Penaeus japonicus | reverse complement strand
GGGGGGAGGAGGAGAAGAGAGTGGAGGGGAGGTGAGAGGATCGGGAGGATGGGAGAGGAGAGGGGGAGATAGGGAGAGGGCAGAGAAGGGAAGGGCAGGGCAGGGAGGAAGGTAGGGAAGGGGAGAGGAGGGGAAGGGAAGGAAAGGGAAGGGAGGGAGGATAGAGGCTAGGGATGAGGAGAGGTGAGGGGAGGAGAGAGGATAGGAATGAGGGGAAGGGAAGGGAAGGGTGAGGAGAGGAAAGGAGGGATGGGGAAAGAAGGGGAGGGGTAGGGAGGGGATGGGTTGGGAAGGGGAGGGGAGGGGAGAGGAGGGGGTAGGGGAGGGGAGGGTATGGATAAGGGTTAGTGAGGAGTCGATGCGCCATTTCCTGAGCTTTATCTTTTCGTATTAGTGTCGGCAAGGCGCCATGTAGCTCTCATAACGCCCATGTAATTGCCTGGGTTGCCTCGCGTGGCTTCGGGCGATCTCCGCTCAAGAAAACGGGAAATGGCGAATGCCGAATTTCTCTCGGTCTTATTTCTCTCTCTGTCTTCTCTTCTCTCCTCTCTCTTTCTCTCTTTCTCTCTCTCGCTCGTTCTCTCGTTCTCTCTCTCTCTCTCTCTCTCTCTCTCTCCCTCTCTTTCTCTCTCTCTCTCTCTTTCTTCTCTTCTCTTGCTCTATCTCTTCTCTCTCTCTCTCTCTTTCTCTCTCTTTAAATAATATCTATCTATATATATCTATCTATATGCATATATATTGTATGCATGTGTCTGTGTGTCTTTGTTTGTCTGTATTATACACATGCAGTATATATATTTTTTTCTATTTTTTGAAAATCTTTTGTTATTTTTTTTTTATTTTTCTTGTTTTTTCGTCCCGGTGCGAGACCTTTGCGTGCGATGCCCGTTCGTCTACCTTGACTTGTGTTGCGTTATATCGACCGCATTCTTTGATGCAAATTGCTTTTCATTCGTGGTTTTATTCTTTGTTGAATACCACGTAGCAGATTTACCCTTTGACTTTTTTTTTATTTTTTTTTTCACTTCGTTTACATTTTTTTTTTATTTTTACATGGTTTACTTTTCCTGAACAAAACAACAAGTATACTAACTTGTGTAAAAAGTCAAAATGATACACAGCCACAATGGCCTTTTTTATTGCGATTGTGTTTTATTTGTTTTTCTTATTTTTCATTCGCCTTTCCTTTCAAGATAACGATTATCATCCATGGCAACCAATTGCTTCGTTCATTACTTCCTCCCAATTTCGCCTCCTCTTCTCATAAGTCTTTCATCTCCTCCACGCGTGGTCCAACCCCCCCCCCCTCCTCCTCTTCCACCCACTCGCTCACGCATCCCCCCCCTCCCCCTCTTCCACCCACTCGCTCACGCATCCCCCACCCTCGCCCACGCCCCCCCCACCTCCAATACTCTCCCAACCTCCATCTTCCACGCGTGCCTTCCGTACCCTCCCCCCCCCCCAACCCCCACCATCGCACTAGGTCAGGGGCTCCTTTAAGATGATTGTTTTTGCCGATAATGAAATATGCAAACCTGGTCTCCTTGCCAGTGCGCTAACAAAGAGAATGAACGCAAAAGGGAAGTGCACTCTAGGCACGCTTTATGTAAACAAAGAAGTTGTATGATGTTCGTGTAAATGGGTGTGGGTGGTTCTTGCTTAGTTGTTTGAAGACGTGGGGGTTGGAGAACTGGACTCAGGGGGATAAGTCCGATGGATGTAGATTATCAAATTGTATTTTTTTTTTTTTTATGTGTTTCTGATACGTGCTACTTTTTTCTTTTTTTAACAGTAACCTCTTGTTCAGACGTTTTTCTTTCTTTCTTTCTTTCTAATTACAAATCCATCCTTTTCTAATTGCACTGTTCTTAAAACGTAATTTAAGAGCATAATGTTGCCCTGTTTTCTTACTTTTTCAAATTTCATTTTCTTCAATCTTCAGTCAAGTCGGGAAGCTGCTCTCTCCTTCTCTCTTCCTCTCTCTCTCTCTCTCTTTCTCTCTCTCTCTCTCTCGCTATCTCTCTCTCCAGTTTATCTATGGTCCATCTTTAAGTGGGTACTCCATACCACTGCAACGTACTCTTGAGTAGGTTCTGTGATAGTCCTGATAATTGCCCTTATATTTTCTTCTGACAAAGCATGTGTGTATGTGTGTGTGTGTGTGTAGGAGAGAGAGAGAGAGAGAGAGAGAGAGAGAGAGAGAGAGAGAGAGAGAGAGAGAGAGAGAGAGAGAGAGAGAGAGAGAGAGAGAGAGGGAGAGAGCACATATCTTTAATTATTCATTCGTCACCTTCATTCTCCCGTTTTGGCGTTCCTCCACGCAGCGTATTGCAGCAGCAGCAGTGGGCGGGGGCGTGGGCGGGGTGGGATCAGCTGTAGTGCCAGGGTCACGAAGGTCATGGCGCGGGGTCGAGGGATCACGTCGTTAATGAGGAACGTGTGAGTGTGAGTGCGTCTGATGCTGTGAAAAGGAGTTAATGGCCATGCTATGAGGTGGAATGTCTGACTATAATACACGATCGCGTTGTCTTGTGGTGTTATATGTGGTGTTTGGTGTATTCACATAGGCGGACATGTGGTAGTCGGTGTATGGGTCTTGTTGATATGAGTTGCGTTTTATTTTGTCTTAGGATATGTGTGTGTGATGTGTCTGTCGTGTCCCGGTGCATTTGTCCATGCAAAGTGGGTCATGAGACTGAGTTATTATAAGGTGGGGGTTATGCTCATTATGCTGGAGAGGTCACGGAAGGGGTCGGGCTCGCGATACGTGCGATCATGTCAATAGGACTATGACGTATGTTGACATGATTTTCGTGTTTGTGCAGGGCAGGTCATGGCGCAAGTGATGAGGGCGATCCATGCAAGCGCGGTCACGCCCACTCCTCCGGCCTCTCCGCCCTCACGCCTGACCCTCGCCGTTACCGGGTCATGTCTGCCCTCACTATCCACGCACGTGTGACCTTCACACATGCATGAACACACGCACATGTTCACGCATTTGTACGTACATGAACACTTCCATTTGCGTACATGTTTTGAATATGTATGTGCATGAGCACTTCCTCTCTTAGGCAGTTATGGCTGCACGCGAGGACAAAGACGCGCACACACAGCCAAATAAAAACAGATGTAAATAAAAACATATTTAGGAACATACACACAAGCAAGTACTCAAGCAGACACACACACACACACACACACACACACACACACACACACACACACACACACACACACACACACACACACACACACACACACACACACACACACACACACACACACACACACGCACACACACACCATGACGATATCTTCCGGACAATTTTTTAAGGGAGACTATCGCTCCCTTGACGAAAGATAAACGTTCCCTCACGTAAGACACTATCTTCCCTTAACGTGCGCTTTCCTCTCCGATAAAGCCACGCGCGCGCAAAAAAAAGAGAAAAGGTGAAGAAAAAATGGAAAAAAGGAAATAGAGGGAGGGAGAGAGAGAGAGAAAAAAAAGAAAAGAGAGAGAGAGAGAGAGAGAGAGAGAGAGAGAGAGAGAGAGAGAGAGAGAGAGAGAGAGAGAGAGAGAGACGCGCGTAATTCCGGCTTCACGTCACGACTACGAGCCCAAAGGAAGGCGGGCGGGAGAGGGAGGGAGGTGGAGGGAAGGGGGGAGAGAAAGGAAGGTGAGGAGCGGTGGGGAAGGGGACGGGAGAGGTGAGAGGGAGGGGAGAGGAGGAGGTGGGAGGATAGGATGGGGGGGAGTGGAAGTATGGGATAGGGGCAATGTAAGGGGGAAGGGTAGGTCTAGGGGGGAGGGGAAGAGTATGGAAGGGGGAGTGCAAGGGGAAGGGGATAGGTGAAGGATCTAGATGGAATGATATAGGAGGGGGTGGGGGGATTCAGAGGGCGGGGGAGGGGGTAGAGGAAAGGTATGGGATGGGGAACTAGAGAGGGAAGGGGATAGGGAGGGGACCATCGGGTATGAGATCGGAAAAAGGGGGGGGGGGGAATTGGGGGAGGAATCTATTTTCGTCGATGATTGGTGATAGTGAGGAAGACTAGATTAAGAAGAGCTTGCAGGGGCGGCGTGGAAATGGTGACATATTTATATTCTTCAAGACCTTTAGAGTATTCATTTCCCGTTTGGAGTTAATGAGGGTGTAATTTTCTACTTGGTTTCACAATATCTTTTTGTATTTTTTTTACTTCAGGTCGAACTGCATTTTGATAACTAAAATCGTTTCATTTACTTTTAATATATTTTTTTCCGAATGCTATGACGATGAATTCATAATGTTTAATTTACGTTTGTGCATAATTATCTTTTTATTTGCTACATCTATTCATGTTATCAGCATCTCATCTCACCATCAGCATCATTATCCGTTTTTCTTCGCTAGCTTTGCTCTTTTCGTCATAAAGAAAAGTTAAAGCGTATAAAATAAAGGAGCAAAAATGACATTTAGGACATAAGATACTGGTATAAAAAACAATATAATGTTTTAATCCAAACCCTTAAAAAATAATCTCTTGCAATCTTCTTAAAGGATTTATATGACACGGTAAGACTATTCAATGAGACAACTTTAGTCAGCAATAACATCCATATCTGCTTGCTATGAAGTCAAACTACAATAGATAAATGTCAGTAATGACTACAAGAAGACATAAAGTGTCCGGTTGATCTTGCATAAATAGTCAACCGACAAATAAGTAACCTGACACCATAAAATCTATAATCTCTCGAAGGGGAAAAAGCAATTATTGTTGGAAATCGTATAACGTCGGGCACTGCATGCGATATCAAATGGCCATTAAAACGGAGTCTAAATGATTGCTGGGTAGATTCCCGAAGATAATTTTGCGAGACGTTTAATGATTATGCAGTGTCTGTCGATTGTCTTTTTTTTATGGGCGTTGCAGCGGCGTCGGGGGCTGGGTTAGGAATGTGGGAAGTCTGCGGGAAGGAAAAAAAATACAGGACAGTGGCCTTTATTTACGTGTTC
>BOPN01000856.1:135271-137771 GCA_017312705.2 Penaeus japonicus | reverse complement strand
TATACGGGAAGACAGTAATGAGACTTTGTTAGTCTTGTGATTTTTTTTCTTCTTTTGATAGACCCATTAAGTCCTGTTAAAAGGAAATGGCAAAGAGACGGCGGCGGGGAGATTATTGAGGCCGGAGACTGGGTTGGCTTTTCGATGTTTTGTCCTTCGCGTACAGGGAAAAGGGAGAAGAAAGAATAAAGGGGAAGTGGAATAGGAGTGATAATGCCTCAGGTTTAGGGAAAGGAAAGATTAAAAGGAAATGAAATAGTAATGATAAAGTATTGGGTTTAAGGAAAGGAAAAATGAAAGAAATTGAATAGTAATGATAACGTATTGGGTTTAGAGAAAGGAAATTGAATAGTAATGATAACGTATTAGCGATAAGGAAAAGAAATAACAAGGAAATGAAATAGCGAGTATAACATATCAAGTATAGAAAAAAAACACGACAATTGATATTGATTGGAGCAGAAAGAAACAAAAATAGACAAGGAGAAATTACATTATCGCGTGAGTTATGACCGCTGATGTTGTGTGCCACTCAGGTATTTCCTAGCAACTCCCCCCCTCCCTCCCTCCCTCCCCTCTCCCCTCTCCCCATCACCCACTTCCCAGTTCCCTTCCCCCTCTCCCTTCCTTCTTCCCTCCCCCTAATCCCCCTCTGTTCTCCCTCTCCTTCTCCCCCTTCGTCCTCCCTCCCCCCTCTCGCCCTTCCGTCATCCCTCCCCTTCTCCCCCTCATTTTTCCTTCTCCACCCCCCCACCCTTCGTCCTCCCTCCCCTATTCGCTTCGTCTTCCTTCTCCCTCTCCCATCTCCCCCTCCTCTGTCCTCCCTCCCCTTACTCCTTCTCCTCCGTTGTCCATCAGCCACGCCCTTCTAACCTCTTAGCATTTACACTGAGAAAGATATATATATATACTTCACCTCCTACACATGTCTACAAAAAATCGAAGGAGAGAGAAAAAATGGGAAGTAAATTGTCATTGCGGTTTTATACGTTTGTTTGTTTGCTTGTTTCAGATTGAGATATTTCATGTTGATAGATACGTGTTTCTTGCTTTTTGTTCTCTCTCTCTTTTTCTGTTTGCATGTGTTTTGGGATATGTTGAAAGAGACATAGCTTGAATCCCACGGATATTCTATATAAAGAAGCCGACCTAACGGTGCGTAGGAAGAAAAACAGAGGAAATAAGAGAAGACACGAAGTCAATGTTTTAATCTTTTTGGTGATAGTCGTGATACTGGGACTTTCCTTTTCCCTCCCCACTTCCCCTCTCCCTCTCTTCTCTTCCCACATGTCTCCTCTCCTTTCTCCTCCTTTTTTCTCTTCTCCTTTCGTATTCTTCATCTCCTTACGTCTAATTTCCCCCATCTTTCTCCTCTCCCCCTTTCCACCCTCTCCTCATCTTCCCCTTTCATCTTTTCTTCTGCCCTCTTCCACTGCCATCATCTACCGTTCTCATCCTTTCCTCTTCTTCCTCTCATCCCCTCTCCCCTTCTTCCCCTGTCTTCCTCTCCCCATATTCCCCTTTTTGGTATACGATCTAAAATATTGCATAAGGTCTAGAGTCTCAAACACAAGCATGGATAACATTATTATAATGTTATGCAAAGCGTTTCCTTTAGTGTCATGCACAAATGTCATGATTTGGGAATTTCATGGCGACGCCTCTATCGTGTATACGGGGCGGTTGCGAATGACGGAGATTTTGTAAGTGAATTCAAACAGTTGTATTTATATTCGGAGGCCTTCACATCCCAATTTAGAAGACAGTAAAAAAAAACAAGGTCTTTACACTCAAAACGTCACAGCGATCTCAAGACGGGGCGGCGAATACAATGACTTTCCCCTAGAAGGTATTTAGAAAGTTATAGCTTAGGATTTTCTGTTTGTCATATATTGTTGCTGTTTTTTTCTTATGAATATCTAATAGCTTTATAGATTTTTTTGTGGTTGCTTCTTTCTAATGAATTATTTGTTGGATTTTTTTATGTGCGGAGAAGAGTGGATGTTATTTTTTCCTGAATGAAAGAACGCTTTTGTTTAGTATTGAGTTCTTTATTTTCTACATTTTTTTTTAGATCTATTGATAGTATGAATTAGTATGATTAGGAAGATACGACTGTTCGATGAAGATTAAGGTTCATAGATTGATATAGAATCGAAATGTATTCTTAATATATATAATTAGGTATCTAATACGTACTTACAAAGACTGACAGATATAGATCTCTCCTTTGATACAAACAAACAGACATAAGACTCAAATATAAACACAAATCTACCATTCTTTAAAAAAAATAATTCTGAACAAGAGAAAAAAAAATCCGAAACGATTTTCCCGACGATTGAAAAGCCGCTCGTATCCCAGCGGCATAACAACGCGCTTTCAGGAAGAGCTGCACGAGACTCACGAGAAACGGACGTGCTTTTAGGAATTCCGCTTCCGTATCGGTAGTGCGAGGCGGTGGCGGAATGCGCTGAATATAGATGAGCGACGTTGACGG
>BOPN01000856.1:110271-122771 GCA_017312705.2 Penaeus japonicus | reverse complement strand
CTTTTTTTTTTGTTGGTCGTCCCCGCCTTAACAACAACGAGACAACGCTGGTTTGATCTTAACGATAATTGAACTGGTGGGCGAACTCGGCGAACGGGCGATGACGAGGAGTTTGGGGAAGGGGAAGGGGTGTGTGGGAAAGGTGGATGTGGAGGAGGGGGAGGGGGAGGAGGAGGAGGAGGAGGAGGGGGAGGGGGAGGGGGAGGGGGAAGGGGGAAGGGGGTGGAAAGGAATGATTTTCAGGGGCTTCTTGGAACATCGGCCTGCCCCCACAACTGCCTTTTACTCACCGACCTTCCTTTCTCTTCTTCCTCATAAATAGGTTCACGTACTCAAAAACACACACACACACACACATGCACAAACACACACGCACACACAAATACAAACACAAACACAAACACAAACACACACACACACACACACACACACACGAACACCATTCCGCCTCCTCCTCACGAGCCCCCCCCCACACACACAAACGCCCCTCCCCCATACACACAAACACCCCTTCCCCCCCACACACACAAACGCCCCTCCCCCATACTCACAAACACCCCCCACACATACAAACGCCCCTCCCCTATACACACAAACACCCCTTCCCCCCCACACACACACAAACGCCCCTCCCCCATACACACAAACACACACAAACGCCCCTCCCCATACACACAAACACCCCCCCTACACACACACACACACACAAACACCCCCCCCCCACACGCAAACGCCCCTCCCCCATACACTCCCCTCTTCACACACACACACACAAAACACTTTCCCCCACACGCAAACGCCCCTCCCCCATACACCCCCCCCCTACACACACATACACACACACACCAACACACACCAACACGCATACATCTTTTTGCCGATTGCCCCTCGAACATGACACGCTTTCTCCTCGATCTCCTTGTCTTATTATTCATCCGTATCTGTCAATGCTTTATTTCTTTCTAGGTCTCTATCTCTTTTTTATGAATAATATTATTATACACACGAGAATCTACTAATATACGAGACATGTGCAGCTGAGTTGCATGGTTCCTCTCATGTTTATTAATGTGACGTGGGGTTTTGTCTTAAGGCAGAGCCATATGTGAATGTTGGGTTTGTTACGCTGTGTGTGTGTGTGTGTGTGTGTGTGTGTGTGTGTGTGTGTGTGTGTGTGTGTGTGTGTGTGTGTGTGTGTGTGTGTGTGTGTGTGTGTGTGTGTGTGTATGTGTCGCCAAAAATAGACAACGCATATGCTCTTTTATTTATTTCGTAAATCAGAATTGTATATTATTACATAGGCCTATTGTATCCCTGTAATAATACCAACCAAACAACAAATTAAGGATGATGATCACAACCTAATATGCGCCGTCTCTAACATCTTTTTTTTCTGTACAGATTAAAGCAAATTATTTTTTAAGGAAAGGGGCAACGACTCATTAGTCTGCACGCAAACTTCGCCTCGACGCCGGACCATACTCGGAATCGGAGTGGAATATGAGACTCAAAAGTGATTTACCATTGTGAGGACTTTAGAGTTTTTTATAGTTTTTATTTTATTTATTCATATATATTATACTGTTACTACTAGTACTAATATTACTGCTAATGATATTAATAGTAATGATGATAATAACAATAATGATTAATGATAATGATGATTATTATTAGTAGTATTATATTATAATCATTATCATCATCGCTGTTATTATTATCGCTACTGTTATTGTTATCGTTGTTATTTCCTCGCGTCGTCGATGATTTGCATAATGCCAGTGAAGACGTAATCGCAGCGCAGAGGAACTGGGCGATATTCTTTATTCTCGTGTTAGACTTTTGCGCTTCGCTGTTTGATGGAAGGAGGAAAAAGGACGAGTCCCAATTTACGAGGAGATGATAATAAGTTGCTGGGGTGAAGGTACTCTTTTTTTCTTCTTTTTTTTTTTTTTTTTTTTTTTTGGGGGGGGGGGGTAAGACGTGAATTGGACCTTTTTTATGTACTATTATCTTGCCATCGTTTAACAACTCTCTTACGAACGACGCTGCTCATTTGTTCGTTAAGAAGAGAGGACGGGACTTTTGCATTTAGCATCTCAAGCACACAATCGATATATTGAGCTTGATATATGGATCATGAAGACGCATCACGCTGCGATAAGGCAGTTGTGTTAAGTCTCTTGGGATGCTGAGACGCGTTTTTTTCTTCTTGTCGGATCTGGTCATTGACTTTGTTTTCCTTTTACCCTTCATTCTTCGCTTCTTTCCCCTCCTTCTGATTTTTTTGATTTTTTTATTCTTCTTCCACCCCCGTCTCCTCTTTTTTCTCTCTCTCTTTCTTTCCCTTTCCCCTTCTCCCTATCCTCTTCCCCCTTCCTGCTCTTCCTCCTTTCTCCCCTTCCACCCTTTCCTCTTCCTCTCTCTCTCTCTCTCCTTCTCTATACCCTCCCTCCCCTCCACCTCCAAACACACCGCATGTGTCCTTCTATGTCAGCTGTGCTTCGGTCTCAGATGTACGACGTCAGTTTCGCTGACTGTCAGAATGTGACTTTTTTCTTTTCCTTCTGTACGTAAAACCAAATGATTTTACGGCCTTTGGATTGTGCTTGAGGATTCCAGGTGTGGAAAGAAATATCAGGTCACCGTAAGAGAGCATCCGAGTGAAGCGTAATGTGGCCTTTATGTAGCTCCGTCGTAAGGATTACAGTCGCGCGTCTCGTCGACGTGTTTTTAATGTTGTTATATATAAGGCGGATAAAATCAAGATCCTTATCTCTCTGAGAATGAGTGTTACCAACCCCCAACCCCCCACCCTCCACCCACGCGGCCTGCCTGACCTGCATTCTCAACGTGTGGGTTATCACTCTCCTGCCGCGAAGACATGCGGTGTTCATCTGTGCTTGTTCTCTTGCGTGTAACCCCCTGTTGATGTGCTCCCCACTTCTCTTTGTCTTTGGGTCTGCGTGCTACTCTCTCGCTCTCGCTCTTGCTCTCGCACTCTCTCTCTTTCTCTCTCTCTCTCTCTCTCTCTCTCTCTCTCTCTCTCTCTCTCTCTCTCTCTCTCTCTCTCTCTCTCTCTCTCTCTCTCTCTCTGTGTGTGTGTGTGTGTGTGTGTGTGCTACTCTCACTCTCTTTCTCTCTTTCTCTCTCTCTCTCTCTCTCTCTCTCTCTCTCTCTCTCTCTCTCTCTCTATATATATATATATATATATATATATATATATATATATATATATATATATATATATATATATATGTGTGTGTGTGTGTGTGTGTGTGTGTGTGTGTGTGTGTGTGTGTGTGTGTGTGTGTGTGTGTGTGTGTGTGTGTGTTTATGTATGTATGCATGCATGGATGAATGTGCACATGCATGCATATATGTACATATATATATATATATATATATATATATATATATATATATATATATATATATACATATATGTAAAGAGGTGATGCAAAACGGAAAATAAATGATAAATACCATATGAACTCCGAACGCCCTATACTGGCTTACGTGCGATGTTTACCGCCTCCCCATTGCAGTCCCATGCAACAGCAACACTGTAACTGTAAAAAAAATCCATTTCGTTGCTTATTGGACATGGTGACCCCCATCAACTCCTGAGATGGTGCTTGGAAAGGCACTTTGGGTTCTGGTGAAGATTAGAAATGTTTTTGTTTTCTTATTAAGAGGTCTTGTCTGGAGGGATGGGGGGGGGGAGGACGGGAGGGGGGGATGATGGGGTAGGAGGGGTTGGGAGGGGGAGAGGGAGGTGGGAGGTGGGAGATGGGAGGACGGGTTGGTGTCCTGGGATGGGTGTGAGGGTTTTGATTCTTAGATAGGCAAGTGTGTTGAATCTTGATTACTTGTAATTAGATACTGTTCGTCAGATAGGAAAGCGTTTTAATTATGTAATAAGCGAGGCTAAACACAAAGTACTTATTAATAGCAAGGTACCGCGCACGTCGGCGGATGAGGAGAGGGGGGGGATAATTGCACACACTAATTTACATATGCAATTAAACGCAGGCACATTTTAGTACACGCCGACGAAAAAAAAGAAAAGAAAAAGATCCTGCCTCCATGTAAAACAAAAGCCGCAACGCAGCGCTGTCCCGCCGTGGTAAGTACAGCCTTCCGATCCGACGGCCTTGGAATCGCCGTAGTTCGAGCGGCATCCTGTCATTATGTCTCCAGGGACGTCACCCCCGCTTTAGGGTTGATAGCGAGCCTCTCCCTGGCGGCCTTCTTGCATCTTGTGCCGTTTCCTCTTTTCTTTTCTCTTCGCCTCTTCTCCTTTTTTTCCCTTTCGCTTTCTCTTCTTTCTCTTTGGAATGGGGACGTGGAGATTTTGTTTTCTCTTTTACCTCTCTTCCTCCTCCTGTTTCTTCCGTCGTTTCTCTTTCCATTGTTTCATCTTTCTTCTTCATTCTACCTTCCCTCCCCTTCTCTCTACCTTTGCTTCTTCTCCCCTCTGTTCTTCCACTTTTCTGTCTTTCCCGTTTCCCCTTCGCTGTTCCTCCTGTATCCCTCCTTCACCTCCTCCCCTTTCGCAATACCCCCTTCGCCCTCCCTCTCTCCTCTCCTTGTTCTTCCTCCCCTGAACCTCTTCCCCCATCCCTTTCCCGCCTCCCCCTCCCCTCCTCTCCTTTATTCCGTACCACTTTACCACTTTCCTATCTCCCCTCTCGGCCTTTTCACCCCTTCTCTCCCCCCTCCTCCACCTTCCTCTCTTCTCACCGACAACAGTTATCTGCCATGTAATGCTCCTTCGGGGGGTGGGAGGGTAGGGGGAGGGGAGGGATTAGCCTGTTGGGCGGCGGTATCCTGATGGAACGGGGCGAGGAGGAGGGGAGGGGAGGGGAGGGTGGGGGGGTGTCCGGTTGAAAGAGAAAGGAATGAGGTAAGAGGGCGTAGGGATGGACGGGGAGGATGGAAGGGCATGGCAGGAAACGGAGAAGAAAGAAGAGGAGGAGAGGAGGGGAAAGGAGAAGAAAAGGGAGGAAAATAGCGGAGAATGGAAGGAAGAGAATAGACAAGATCGAAATTAGTTGGGGAGATGTTTTGAGATGAGATCGTGGCAAGAAGGACGTGCGCGTGTTGAGAGGGAAAGAGATAGACGGAAAGAATGTGGATGAAGAGGAAAATTGGAAATGTTAGAATTAAGAAATTAGGACATGAAAGTGAAGGGAAAGAGGAAGAAGAAGAAGTGCAAGGGCACCATGAAAAGAATGAGGAGGAGGAGGAGGAGTAGGAAAAGCAGCAAGAGGAGGATGAGTAGGAGGAGGAGCAGGAGGAGTAGGAGCAGGAGCAGGAGCAGGAGCAGGAGCAGGAGCAGGAGCAGGAGCAGGAGCAGGAGCAGGAGCAGGAGCAGGAGCAGGAGGAGGAGGAGGAGGAGGAGGAGGAGGAGGAGGAGGTAGTGGTGGAGGAAAGGGTGGAGGTGGAGATAGAGAAGGAGGAAGAAGGAAGAGGAGGAGAAGGAGGAAGAGGAGGAGGAGGAAGAGGAGGAGGGAGGAGGAGGAGGAGGAGGAGGAGGAGGAGGAGGAGGAGGAGGAGGAGGAGGAGGAGGAGGAGGAGGAGGAGGAGGAGGAGGAGGAGGAGGAGGAGGAGGAGGAGGAGGAGGAGGAGGAGGAGGAGGAGGAGGAGGAGGAGAAGAAGAAGAAGAAGAAGAAGAAGAAGAAGAAGAAGGAGGAGGAGGAAGAGGAGGAGAAGGAGGAAGAGGAGGAGAAGGAGGAAGAGGAGGAGAAGGAGGAAGAGCAGCTGACGCGATGTACAGGAAGAGACCTGAGAATACTTTACACCGTCGAGCAAACCCGTAAGAGACCGGGAACGGAGGTGCTGCATTAAGCGGAAGTCACGTTGCCTCGGACAGGAATTTCCGTCATGGGGTGCCTGGCGAAATGCTGGGAGACTCTGACCTTGTTTCAGCTGAGGACGAGGAGGAGGAGGAGGAAGAAGAAAGGGAAGAAGAAGAGGGGGAGGAAGAGGAGGAGGAAGAGGAGGAGGAGGAGGAGGAGGAGGAGGAGGAGGAGAAGAAGAAGAAGAAGAAGAAGAAGAAGAAGAAGAAGAAGAAGAAGAAGGAGGAGGAAGAGGAGACGAAGAAGAAGAAGAAGAAGAAGAAGAAGAAAAAGAAGAAGAAGAAGAAGAAGGAAGAATAGGAGAAGAAGAAGAAAAAGAAAAAGAAAAAGAGAAAGAAAAAGAAAAATAAGCAGAAGAAGAAGAATAAAAAATAACGACAAAATGATAATGAATCTAATAAGGAAAAACAGACAGACTAACTCCAAGACGTAGTAGGAAGAGGAAAAGAAGGCTATGATAACAGCAACATACCATAAGAAGCGATGACGAAATCCCACAAAGAGAAGGAGGAAGCAGAAAAGAAGTGGAATAACAGCGAGGAGGAAAAAGGAAGAGGAAACAGGGAGAAGAACGGGTCAGTAGCGGGGGCGAGTTAGGACAGGGAGCAAGAAATCCCCCCTTTTTTTAGCCCTTATTTTTCCCTCATTGCTGATTGCTCGTGGGGTGCTGGTTTTGGGTGTGGTGGTGCGTGTTTCCGCGCTTGGGGTAAAGCAGAGGGGAAATGAAGTGTGTTTGTTTGTGTTTTGTTTTGCTTTGTTGCGGGAGAGGGTGGGGTTGTGGGTGGGGGTGGAGGTGGAGGTGGAGGTAAGGGTGAGGGTATGTGTGAGGGAGAGGGTGAGGGTGAAGGTGACGGAGAGGGTAAGGGTGAGATTGTGTGAGGCAGTGAGTATGAGTGAGGGGGGGGGGGGAGAGGAAGAGGGAGAGGGTGAGGGTTAGGGTGAGGGTGAAGGTGAGGGAAAGGGTGAGTGTGAAGGTGAAGGTGAGGGAAAGGGTGAGGGTGAGGGTGAGGTTGAGGGTGAAGGGGAGGGAGAGGGTGGGGAAGAGGGAGAGGGAGAGGGTGAGGGAAAGGGTGAGGGTGAAGGAGAGGGAGATGGTTGGGAAGAGGAAGATGGAGAGGGTGAGGGTGATGGAGAGGGTGAGGGTGAGGGTGAGGGAGAGGGAGAGGGAGAGGGAGAGGGTGTGGGTGAGGTTGAGGGTGTGTGTGTGTGTGTGTGTGTGAGAGAGAGAGAGAGAGAGAGAGAGAGAAAAAAAATATATATATATTATCAATTGATAAATATTTCATTACCTTATTGCCTGCCATTTATCATTCCGCATGCATCATTAAAAAGGTAATAAATATGAGTCTGTTTATAGTTGCAAATATTCTTTTGTTATCGCAACAAAAAGAATGAAGTGTGCCTTGAATATTGCTCCTGCTGTATCATTGACACTAATGCGAAGATATTTTCATAAGCTGCCAAATGTAGTCAGCGGTGGTCTTATCCTGTCACCCGGACAAGGCTGTAATCCAGCTTACAGCAACCCATAATAAAGAGGCATTGTAATAACGGCAGCCGTATATTAGATCGAAGTTCTTTCAGAATTACAGATGGTCCCTTTTCTCATCCTTCTGCCAATAGGTTTCGATCAGACCTAATTCAGACACAAGGACATGACTGCTTGAAACGTCAGTCGGTACCATTACAGACGATAATGGTACCGTTTGCCCTTTCGCTGAAGTTTGGCGGGGCAGTGTCTCCCAGTGGCTTAATCCTTCATGGTCGCATGTGGAAACATTTTTTTTTTTTTTTTTTTTTTTTTTTTTACTTATTATCGAGATCTGACCGGGTGCCATTAATACCCCATTCATCTAAGTGTTTTATTTTTGAGGTGGTATTGTTCTGTAGGCCGTACCTTGGGTAATAGTCTGAACACTTACATGTATATCCCTTTGTAACAAAACAAGTGAACTCTGTGCATTCACTTCCGAGAACGTAAGCATATAACCGTAAGAAAGCGAAATACAATATAAGGTATTGTTAGTATATTTCTCTAAAGGGAAATTTTGCCCCAGACTCCAATGCACTGGACAAAATCACGCAAACATCTGATTTATAAATATTTGGCATAAAATCTGAAATATGCTAAACCGCCATTACAATACACTAAACTTTCAACACAGTGTCGAAATTATGGAAGGAGTAGTCGATATCTTTCGATGATGAGGAGCGATGGCTGCACATTCTTGCTGTCCTGTCAGCCTTGCCGTTTCGGGCAAGTCCGAGTAGTAGAAAAAAATGTGATACAAGGACACTTACACTTTTTTCTCCCTGACAGCTTTGATGATAATGATTTCATCTGAGAAATGCATGTAGGTTCAAGACTATTTATGTCCTGGTAATTTTTTTTCTTTGATCTGGCTCAGGTGGTCATGGCTTAACATTATGTAAATACAACAGTCACACGCAACCTAGAATAGTCAAGGAAGGGTTTTTTAAGTTTTCCTGGTTGACTATGTAAGAGTTTCATGTCATTATCTGCACTACCGAATGAGATTCAATATATGCAGTATTTCCTTTCTGAATCTATAATAAAAAACAGCCACTGAACGCCATATCAGGCAAATGAGGTAAGGCTGGGGAGAGAGGCCGAGACAAATGTCGAAGAACAACTGCAAATGCTAAATGTGTCGAACTTATTGTCTGCATTCTTCCAGGGATACTTGGCCGAACAAGGCCAGAGTTAAGAAAGGGCATTTCTTCCTTTCTTGCGGGGTTAAAAAAAGATAACCTGCGGCAAGCAATGGCCGGCGTGATAAAAAGATAGCCAATTCCTCCGGCCAGTGCAGCGGGAGCGCGGCCGGACAGCTGCTATGAAAGGCCTTGCAAAAAAGGCGTGTCGTTGCAGCCGCGGGCGCTTGGTTATGGTGAGCTTGCATTTCTAGATGGAACTGAGAGAAATGTCAAGGTGCCACTCCTTATTATTCTTCTCTGTGATAATGGATACCTCGATTTTCTATCAATTAAACAATGATTGGACTGATTAAAAATTCTGTCCCGCGAAAAGATCCATTGTGGCTAGAGAAAGAAATTAATTCTGCTCTCGTGAATTTCTTTTATCACACGCTGTTTCAACTTCCGTCTTGTTATGTATTTCCGCATGTATTATTTGAATTCGTTAGTCCTGTTGATCCTCGCTGATTAACCCTCGCCTGCAACGCGGCCTTTCTTTGCGCTTCACTTGCACTCGGCACGGAGAGTAGTCACGCCGACACCCGCCCCCTTTGTTGCTAAGTAAACACCGTGTTTGGTCATGATTCCTTCCGCGTTGATTGGCGTCGAGAGGCCCGCTCCCTCGCGCTGCACTCTCCCTTGCGTCTCTCGCGTGTCCTTGACTTTATTGTGCTGCCATTCCTGCGTGGTCGGCAGCGTATTATCACGACCTTTTTGGCCCGCACGTGCGCTAAGTACAATGTGGACAGATTTGTCTTCGAGTTCTTTTGCTGGAAGTGGTATTTTGTGAATGTCGTTTATTGAGGATTTTGTGGTAAAAGTTGTGAGTGTCCCATTGCCCGTTTTTTTTCCCTAGTCCCATTCTTGTTATGTTTTATGGGACTTGTCTTTTAAATGTGGAGGTTATGGTTTTGGGTCGGCAGCTAAGGACTTTTAGATGTTGATGTTAAAAACGTAATCCTTTAGTATTTTTTTACCGTGCTTTGCATACCCTGAACTTTACAAGGAGTCACAGTCGCACACATGAATGCTTTGGTCACCCTTGCCCTTACGTCGCCAATGCCTCCAAGCGTTCGAGTAATCACTTTCAGGAAAACCTCACTATAATACCACGAAAGCATTAATCCAGAAACACTTCGCGCGCGGGTGCCCAGTGTGCATAGATAGCATCCTAATCCGAGTATGAATAAGAGCCGACCGAGGGGGAAGGGGAAGGGGAGGGGTAAGGGAAGGGGGAGGGGGGAGGGAGGTTCCTATTCCTGCGTTAGTTCCTGGTGCAGGTGAGGGCCGAACCGCGGTCCCGGGGGCGGACGCGCGGGCAGCGGCGGTGGCTCTGCGGGAAGAATGGCGGACGGCGGCAGTCAGTGTGCAGCCGAGCTCGACACCGCGTACCTGCTGCCTCGGCCCTCTCCTTCTGCCTTCCTTCGGCGGGACTGGAACGCGGCGGGTGAAAGGGAGCCCGGGATTCGGCGAGGACTGTGCACGCTCGGGGCTCTGGCAAACTCGTGTCCGCTCACCTGGGGACGAGTGGTGTTGGGAGACATACTTTGTGGCGTAGACGCTTGCATGTGGAAGGGGCGTTTCTCCCGCGGATGAAAGTGTTTTTTTTGCATTTCGAGGTGGTCGAGATTGAAGCCCATTATAGTGTCAATACATATGCAAATGCAACTGTGATAGCCTCTGTGTGGAATGTGTGTATATATATAATGGTATGTGCAACGGCTGCTGCAGGAACGAAACTTTAATGCATCACGACACAACCTAGTGTGTATATGTAATTAGGAGTCATGATTTGCAGTTGGACTGACCTTATGAGCTAGTTAATTCGACAAGAGTATTCATAACAAGAGCGGAGCCAAGAATCCCTGCACGACTTATTCAAATGAAATCGTAGACTGAAACGAAACGAAACAGAGGCTTTCCCTGGCCGTAGTGTTCGTGGAGGCGAGGCAGAAAGCAAGTCATTCCCAGAGGAGGCGGCCAGAGCTGATAGTGGCACCATAAATCCCTGAGATTATGTAGATTTTTATGGCACGAGTGTGGTGGACCGGTAGTGCCGTGCGCCAAGGCAGAGTAGCCTGCGTTCCACTCGGCTCCACGTTGTTCTTGATTGTGTGAACCGCGTGGCTTGAGGTTGTGTTTACTCATGCTTTGCTCGATACAAGCAAACGAGTGCAAGTGATTGCGAGGGTCAAGACTTGCAATATGGTTTCCGAGGCTAAGAGTTACCATACAGTGATTGGTGTGCCTCAACAACAAATTACATTGCTGGATGAAACTATGTGGACCCGTAAGTGATTGAGAGGTGAATAGGTACACCAGTTTTTTTCATATATACACGTGTGAATCAGTAGAGTGAACAGATAAAAATGTCGTTTCACGGAGAGCGTGCGCAGGCGTGCTGTGACCTTACGGGGCATGATGCGCCGCCCCCTTGCCCTCCCCCCCAACTGGATACAGACCTGCCAGGAGACAACCCCCGAGACGGCACTCGGCGCGCGGGGGAACACCAGCCGCACACACTCACGCGCAGGAGTCATTCCTGGTCATACACGTCTCAGGTCGGGAGGACGAGGTCGCCGCAGAGGTTGGCAGGCTTTAGTCAGCTCCAGACGCACGCGGTGTCGGATGATCAGTACAAGCAACACCCCCTGGCAGACAGACCCATGTTTCACACACTAACAGACTCCGACCACTCCCGCCAAGGGACAGTCAATGACGCTGTGAACTACCACATACCGGCCTACAGTCTCGACGAGAGTGATCGATCACGCGGCAAGGAGACCGGCAATTCGGACGATGCCCTGCCAAGCATCAAGCCCGGAGACGCGTGTGAATGCCCGCATCGCTCCCTGGAGATCGAGTCGGAGCCGGGGGTGACCGGGCACTGCCGCCAGCAACAGGGGAAAGAAAGCGAGCCGAGGAGAGGCGGCCGGGCGTTCTCACAAGAACAGCCCTCCGCGACGGGACTTTACCCTTCCCTCAGTGACCCAGAGGCCGACGCCCACGCCTACGTACACCCGGATCACGGGCACCACAGCCTCCATGCAGCCAACCCGAGGTACTTGAAGAACCGTCGCTATGGCCAGGTGACGCCGCCCTACAGGATGAACGACTCTGACGAAGAACAGCTCGCCCTCGAGGGAGCTCCCGTGAGACCGCCTCCGCCTCTCAGGAGGCTCTCGGACCTTCGGAGTTTGACACTGACTCTCGGACTCCAGATTCACGGGTCAATCCTCAACCTCGCCGCTGACAAGTCAAGAAAACAGGTACATAAAGACGTTGTTTATTTATTTTCTCATTAGAGCAATTAGTGACCGCCATCCATCAGAGGTAATTTCGAAGCGAACGGCACTGATGGAGGGATCGTTAACTCTTTTTTTCTCTCACAAATGTTTCCGCATTTATTAGTCATGCTTAAAACGATCTCAAAGGCTATTTGTTTGAGTTTGTTGAAGTCGATAACAGTCGATAACAGGAACATATAGCTGTATCCTAATCATTTATGAAACGACAAAGGCGTTTGAAAATAAGATAGGTATTTAATACTTTGTTGAAGTCACCGCGCGGAACCTCAGGTCGGCAAGTTCACATGCATGTTATCAGTGCATATTAGCATGTGTTAGAAGACGCAGCAGTGATATATTAAATGTTATCTATATTACTGCCTGCGGAATATTTTTTTTATCATGCACATTACTCAAACTATTAATCAGTGAAAGAAAGCCGATGACATTGATATTGAATTAGTTTTTTTTTTTACTTATTTACTTTCATAGTAACGATTCCTATATTAAGTTCCGATTTCTCTGGATGTCATTACGTCCAGCAATATTTTATTTTCTTATTCACACCTTCATTATCGCTTCCATCTTCATTAGCTCCAGATTAAGCGACAGTTACATGTGAAGGCAGACGCAAATG
>BOPN01000856.1:90271-97771 GCA_017312705.2 Penaeus japonicus | reverse complement strand
GAAGGGGAGGGGGAGGCAGGGGGACGCTGGGAAGGGGAGGGGGAGACAGGGGGATGCTGGGAAGGGGAGGGGGAGGCAGGTGGACGCTGTTGGACGCTAGGAAGGGGAGGGGGAGGCTTGGGGGGACACTGGGAAGGAGAGGGGTAGGCAGGGGGACGCTGGGAAGGGGGGGGCAAGGGGACGCTGGGAAGGGGAGGGGGAGGCAGGGGGACGCTGGGAAGGGGAAGGGGAGGCAGGGGAGGTATTGGTAGGGGGATGGAGAGAAAGGGGAGTTGAGGCGCTGGGAAGGAAGGAGTAGGCAGGACGATAGAGGGTGAAGAGAGGAAGGAGGGAAGAAAAGGTGATGACGACGAAGATATGAATGTTTTTCTCGGAAGGGAGAAGTACGAAAAATGGCAACGACGCGACCCTGAAATATGGAAGGCAACAAAGAGAATGCATGGGAGGCTTGCTTACACTTTCGTGAGCTGGCGGAGGACTTCAGGGTACGGATGTTGGCGTTGTGCAAGGGGACGAAGTGTCATGTCTTGGGGGAAAACATATGGATATATATATATATATATATATATATATATATATATATATATATATATATATTTTTTTTTTTTTTTTTTTTTTTTTTTGTTTATATCTATATATTTTTTATATCTATATATATATCTAGCTATCTGTCTATCTATCTATCTATCTACCTATCTATCTGTCTGTCTATCTATCTATCTATATATATATATATATATATATATATATATATATATACATACATACATAGATAAATACATACATACACACACACACACACACACACACACACACACACACACACACACACACACACACACACACACACACACACACACACACACACACACACACACACACACACACACACACACACACACACACATACATGCATACATATTTACAGAGAGAGAGAGAGAGAGAGAGAGAGAGAGAGAGAGAGAGAGAGAGAGAGAGAGAGAGAGAGAGAGAGAGAGAGAGAGAGAGAAGACCTGGCAGTAGAGAGAGAGAGAAAAATTAGAGAATCGGAAAGTAAAAACACGATCTTTACGAAGGACAGAGAGAAGAAGAACTGCAAAGAAAAAAATAGAGAAGCAAAAGGAGTTCGTATAAGTTTAGGGCAAGAGATCAGGATAGAAAGAAGGTTATAGAGTAAGAAAAAAATCTAAGAATCCTGTCAAGTAGGAGGCAAGAATAAGATAAGAATCCTCTCAAGTTGGAGAGAAGAAGGTAAACTAAGAATCCTGCAACTAGGAGGGTGGAAAGAAATAAGAATCCTATCAAGTTGAAGGGAATAAAACAAAAAGAATCTTTGCAAGTAGGCGGGAAGAACAAAATAAGAATCCTATCAAGCAGGTAGGAAGAAAAAACAAGAATCCTATCAAGCAGGGAGGAAGAAAAATAAGAATCCTATCAAGCAGGGAGGAAGAAAAATAAGAATCTTATCAAGCAGGGAGGAAGAAAAAATAAGAATCCTATCAAGTTGAAGGGAATAAAACAAAAAGAATCTTTGCAAGTAGGCGGGAAGAACAAAATAAGAATCCTATCAAGCAGGTAGGAAGAAAAAACAAGAATCCTATCAAGCAGGGAGGAAGAAAAAATAAGAATCCTATCAAGCAGGGAGGAAGAAAAAATAAGAATCCTATCAAATAGTATGGAAGAAAGAATTAAGAATCTTATCGAGTAGATGGGTGGAGTAAAGATCACAAAGGCACTCGCACCCACAGGTGTTTACACTTATACTCATACAGACGGGCATAAAAGATGCTGACCTTTCAAGAGTGATTCCAAGTTTTCGTTGCAAAAAAAAAGAAAAGAAAAAAGACTCCTTTTTTATGCGTGCGGAACATCCCACCGATATAAGGACTCACTCGACCATGCAATGCCTCCCTCCCTCCACCCCCCCCCTTCTCCTTATTTCCATCCATCCCACCTTCTCTCTCTCTCTCTCTCTCTCTCTCCCCCTCCCTCCCTCTCTCTCTCCCTCCCTCCCTCCCTCCCTCCCTCCCTCTCTTTCTTCTCCTCTCCTCCCTTCCACCTCTCTTCTTCTCTCCCTCCCTCCCTCCCTCTCTCTCTCCCCTCTCCCCTCCCTCCCTTCCTCCTCCCTCCCTCCTCGCTCTTTCCTTCCTCTCTCCTGCCTAAATCGTCCAAGACGTTTCGTGTCAAAAATCTTTTTTTTTTTCTTTCTTTCTTTTCATTTGTCTTACCTTTTGATGTTATTCGAATTATGGATCTCTGGGAATCGTCTGAAGTCATCGCTGTTTGGGTTATTCTCTTTTTATTCTTTTTTTCTTTTTCTAGGCTTTCAGGATTTCATCATCGGCATTCTGGGAAATCTATGAAGTCTTTATTGCTATCGTTTTTATTCCTCTTTACTTTGTTATTTTTATAGATTTGTTTTTTCGAAGTATTATTAGTAACGGTGGGGGTAAATATAGCAATATGAATAGTTGTAATAGTAGTAGTAGTAGCTGTAGTAGTAGAAATAGTAGTAGTAGAAATATTATTGTTGTTATTGTCGTTACTATTATTATTATTGTTATCATCATCATCATCATCATCATCATCATCATCATCATCATCTTTATTATTATAGTTTATGATCATAATCATTATTGTTATAATCATTATAATTTCCATTATTCCTATCATTACTATTCATCTTGATGACAAAAGTTTACATATACATTACTGTGAAGATTGAAACACTACAATTAACATGCCAGTAAAACCAGAAATAACCAGACCAATAAAAAAAAAAGAAAAAAAAAACAGCCATATTAATAATGACTACCGCGAAATGGCCGAGCGGAGGGCGATAATTGTCCTTGTTTCCAGTAGCGGTACTTTATACGCCACGATTTCCATTTTGATCTCCGCCGGAGTACTAATAGCGCAAACACCGGTAGAGCGGGGAGATAAAAACGACGTCCGATAAAGGAATGAACCGCTAAAGGTCAGATCGTGAGAGGGAAGGGAGGTGGGAAAAGGAGGGAGGGAGATGGGGGGAGGTGGGAGAAGGTGGAGGGGGAGGGGGGAAAGGCTGATGGGAGGGGGGAAAGGCTGGTGGGAGGGAGAGAAAAAGGAAAAAAGAGACAAGAACAAAAAAAGAGATGGAGGAGGACACAGAAGAAGAAAAGGGAAAGAATGGAGAGAGGATAGAAGGAGAGGGGGAGAAATTAATGAAGTTGGTAAACGAGAGGGAAGAGGTAGGAGAAGAGAAGGAAGAAAAGCCAAGGAGAAGGCCAGAGAAGGAAGCGAAGAGACACGATGTTACGTGACATTAAGGAGATAAGGAAAGGGGGGGGGAGGTGTGATGGAGGAGGAGGAGGAGGCGTAAGGGAATAGGAGGAGGAGGGGTGGCAGAGGGTGTAGCGGAAGGGGAGGAGGGGGGGATTGGGTGACGGGAGGCATGAGGGAAGGAGAAGAGGAGGAGGAGGAGGAGGAGGAGGAGGAGGAGGAGGAGGAGGCGGCGGCGGCGGCATGAGGGAAAGGAAGAGGGGAGGGAGAGGGGGAGGGGAAGGAGAAGAGGAGAGAAGGCGAGGAAAAGAAAGGACGAGGGAAGACGGGAGGTAGGGGAAGGGTGAAGGTAGTGGAGGGAGACCAGAGGTGTGGAGGGGGAGATGAGGTGTGGCAAGGGGAGGGGGAGGGGGAGGGGGAGGGGGAGGGAGTGGCAGGTGGTGGTGTTCCTGGCAACATCGAGTTCGTGACTGTAAGGATACTTGCTCAAGCACCGTGAAATGTCGATGGTGATGATGACTGTGGCGAATGAGGTAAAGGTGGTTGGGTGTTCTGTCTGCTGTTCATTTGTTCTTACAAGTGTTCTGTTTTTTTTTGTTTTTTTTTTAGGTCTTTGTATTTGATGTTTAATATCTGTTTCTGTCGGTCACTTGTTTCGAAATTTGTTCATTTTCTGTGACACTGAAAAAGAAGAAAAAGAAAAACCTTGTATGCGGAAATACGTAGGGAGGAATATAGTCTGATAATATTAAAGCGAGTATTGATATTTCAGACTTAAGTATGATTTAAATAGATTTAATAATCAGTATTATGAATATACGTGCAGAGTCATTCGTTTGCCCCCCAAAAGAAAACACACACACACACACACACACACACACACACACACACATATATATATATATATATATATATATATATATATATATATATGTATATATATATACACACACACACACTAAACTTGGAGGTTATAAGGTAATTCCATTTCTTTTATTTTTACGTGACCTTTTGTTGCATGTGCAATTGCATAGCCATAACCTCGATTTCCCAACGAAGGAGTTAGATGACACAGCCTTTTCACTGACAGTAAACAGTGGTCCTTTACCTTAATGCTGAATAGCAGTATTGGAACGCAAGCAACCATAGTAAACATAATCTCCCCCTTTTTTTAAACAAAGAGAATTTAATTCCTTTATTATGATTCAGCCTTCTACCAGGGTGTGCCTTGTAATTGAAAATCCATTGAAGTTTTATTAAGACATTGAGCATAATGCAACAGCGACACCGGCGGCCATCGCGCCTGGTCAGGAAAAGATCAAAGTCGTTGATGTTGATGTCAAAGGAATAGCCAATCATTTAATTAGCTCTTTGAGGCAGAGGTTAAGAGGCGCCCTGCTGAGGATCCCTGCCGAGGCTCCTGTCCCTCCATGCAGCCTTTGCAACAACCCTGCTCGTCTTGGAGGATGTGTTCAAGTGGATCTAGTCCGCCGCAAAGAAAACGGGAAGAGCAATTGGCTATACGTGCATGAGGATGACGTAAGAAAACGCGTATGGGTGTGATTAGTCCCTCCGCCTCATCCCCGCTTCCTTCCCCCTTTCATCCCCTCTCACCTCTCATCCCCTCACCTCTCTCATCCCCTATCCCCTCTTCTTTCATCCCCACTCCCCTCTCATCCCCTCTTCTCTCCTCCCCTCTCATCTCCTCTCCTTCCTCTCCTCTTTCGCCTCCTTCCAGTGTGTAGATCTGGTAGGAATAACAAACGATGGATTTTATATCGCGTAGGAAAACGATGAAGTTGGCGAGAGAGAGAGAGAGAGAGAGAGAGAGAGAGAGAGAGAGAGAGAGAGAGAGAGAGAGAGAGAGAGAGAGAGAGAGAGAGAGAGAGGTGGGGGATAAAAAAAGAGAGAGATGAGTCACAGGCCTTACCCATTCACCCTAGAGAATTCTTGATGACATCGGATTCCCACCCATCGAACGAAACAAAAAACAAAAAACAAAAAAAAAGAATAACGCCTGGGTACAAAATCCAACGTCTTCCCCAGTTACCGTCACTTCCGCTCTGACATCCGTCCGTCCCGCCCCCGCTCTCCTTCGTTCTGCCCGCCCGTGTAAGGCACTTGCGAAGAAAGGGGAAGTCCCGCTGTTGAAAAATCGGTTCATTGCCGTCGGGGAACTTCCGGGTAAGCTCGCGGCGTCATCCCGTTCCGTGTTTCTGATTCATGAGTCACTGATTCCATGCGCGCGGGTCGTGGGCATCGAGAGAGAGCGTGAACACCCCGTAGAATTGGCTGTTGGGCCGTGTATCCTGCTTGTTTTTTATTTTTTATTTTTTTTTTTATTACTTTTTTGTGGTTTTGTTTTTGTTTTGTTTTTTCCTGACTTTTGTTCTTTTGTATGGGCTCCGTTGTTCGGGGAGGTTTTCTTTTAAATATATATTTTTTATGCTGAGTAACAAATGCTATCGTGCTCTTCCCATCGCTTACTTAATGGACCCTGTCATAAAAGATAATTAATTTACGATGAGCGCCGCGCGAAATGCTGATTTTGCCATTAAATTTTCGGTCGTATTATCGTCAGAGCTCGCCTCGCTCCACCACACGGCCATTCATAGTGAATTAACTTTTATTGACTAAATGGATTGTTTTTTTACCGCAGGTATATAGTTGAGCGCTCGATTGAATGGTTTTCGAGTTACATGGAGAGAGAGGCTCGAAGCATAGCATCGTGTGAATTGTCAGTCAGGTTCTTACTCGTATCATAGTTAAAAAAAAGATAAGAAAAATACGAGTGAGGTTATTTTCTCGATCGCACAGTGAGAGAGAGAGAGACGGGGAGAGGAAAATGGAAAGGGAGAGGAAGAGGAAGTGAGAGAGAGAGAGTATTTCTATGGTGATTGCGTCTCAAGCATTGATCTTCCTGATCCGCCTCTATCCCTCCCCATTCTCTCTTTCCCCCTCCCTTCCAGACTCTCACTTCCCTCCCCACTTCTCCCCTACCTATCCCTTCTCCCCTCCCTCCCCACCCCCCCACCCCCACCCTCTCTCCTGACCTACCCCTTCACTCCCAACCTCCCCACTCCCTCCCCACCTTTCCTATCCTTGCCCATCTCATCTCATTTCTCCCCATCCTCCCTACCTCTACCCTCCCTTCCTACATCTCTATAACCTCCCCACCACTCCCCTTTCCCCCTCCCCACCCCCCACCCCTTATGCCGCGGCCCCGGAGTGTGGCTCAGACGACCTGCATTATCATAACAATGAGCCGGGAGCCGTTCTTAGGTGCGCTCCGTGGCTCGTATCTCCGTCTCTCTTTATCAGGGGAAGGTGAACTTGGCTTTATTATGCATAATTATTTGCATTACGTGTTTTAACAATGATTGTATTCTTTTTATATATATGTGAGTGTGTTTGTCGTTGGTGTCCCTCATCCCACTGCGCCTGTTGCACGCACTTCCGTCCTTGTGTTGCAATATTCTCGCGTGGGTTTTACGGCGCTGCTCCTTACCGAGGTTCTCTTCTTCTCTTCTTTTTCTCTCTCTATTCTTTTTCTTTTCTTTCATCATCTTTCACGTCTTTTATCTCAGCCCTTGTCCCTTTCTTCCCCCTTGTCCCCCTTTTCAGTGTGGGCGCCGTTCGCCTTTCTTCTCTTGCGTTTAGGAATTTATTCTTGTGACGTCGTTTTCCATCGCGCGAGGCCGTGTTCCGATCGTATCTTTTTATTAAGGAGTTTTGCGCCCTTTTGGTATCCTTTTCGTGTATGAATATATTCTTGCTACGTTGTTATTATTATTTTCTCGTCGTGTTGTGCACTAGCGAATATTCAAGGATAATTGTCTTAGAGTTTAAGTTATTTTTGTTTATGTTTTTTTTTTACGATTGCTTGGGATCCGAGAATGCATTTACCATCGTGTGATTTCGTTTTAGGGGAAACTGATTTGTTTGTTTTTTTAATAGCTATTGACTGGTGTGTCTATACCTGTTATTCACATTTCGTCTTTCAGCAATAGTAAAAACTTATCTTATCCTTTTTTATTCAGTTATTTTTTTCTTCCTCCTGTTTATTAATTTTCCTTATTCTTTGTATTCATCCTATCTTCTTCCTCCTCCCTCCCCTTTCGTCATTTATTTGTCCATATTATCACATAATCTCAAAGTCATCACCGGATACTGATTATCATATCAGAAATATTTCAAATGTGAAGCAATTATACAGGAAATAGGGAAAAAATGTCCTAC
>BOPN01000856.1:72771-75271 GCA_017312705.2 Penaeus japonicus | reverse complement strand
GACACAGCTCAGGTCAAAATGCTCTTACGTCGAGCATATCCAAATGTTTTCCATTTGGATATGGATTTTTTTATTATTATTCATTCATTCGTTTGGCGTTTTCGTTCGTGTGTCTATTCTTCTTTTTTATATTTTCGTCTTTCTTAATCTCATCTCTTTCCTCCAATCTTGTTTTTCTTTTCTTGTTTTTCCTCTCTCTCTCTCTCTCTCTCTCTCTCTCTCTCTCTCTCTCTCTCTCTCTCTCTCTCTCTCTCTCTCTCTCTCTCTCTCTCTCTCTCTCTCTCTCTCTAACACACACAAACACATACATAAACACACACACACACACACACACACAGAGAAAGAGTGTGTGTGTGTGTGTGTGTGTGTGTGTGTGTGTTTGAGAGAGAGAGAGAGAGAGAGAGAGATTTATCTTGCCTCGAATCTTCTACGGTAAAACCCGTATCCGCCCGCGTTGTCATCCTCAGTTCTGGCGTTGTTTTTTACTTAATTATGATCAGCTTTTAGATTAATAAACCGGTTCATGTTTTTTAATAATTTATATTATGCTGTCACATGTGCAATAGGCTTTCAAAAATTAGCATGATGTTCCTTATAAAATCTTTAATTCTGAAATTCAAAAAAATTCTAGAACTTTCTCGGCTTTCGTAAAGGGCGGAGGTTCACTCACGCAAATGAAGCCGGTTCGTTCCCCAAAAGGACAAAAGCTTCACACAATTCACGACGAGTAAATAAAATGGACAGCTCGTTTTCTTTCTTTTTTTCAGAAAAATGTAAAGAAGAAAAATAATATATATTTGGTAGACTACAAGAGTTTACATTAAGATCTTCAGAAAGATTTTTCTTCGTCAGACGCAAATGATACACGAGTCTCCTTGTATGTGTGTGTGTGCGTGTCTTTATGGTGTATGGTCTTCGGCGTGAATATTTTAAGATTCAATTAAGCAACAGGCGTCGGTCGTAAATCTGCTCCATTTGCCAGTTTCGTAACAAGTTTTTTTTTCTTTTTCTTCTTCTTCTTTGTTATTCATCTTTGTTACTTGCGTCTTTTCCATTTCGTTTGGAAATTTCTCCATCCATTGCGGTCCCATTGTACAGATAATGATACCCGTACCCGCGTCACAAAGGAATCCCACGTAAGATAATCATACTAACCTCTTTACGAAATGAACAACCCCTGCAAGATAACCATAATAATCTCCGTATAAACACTAGTAATGCTACGAGATCGACCAACACCTAAAACAACAGCATTATGTCAAGTCGTCACACCACGTGCTTCTTCTTCTAGAGGCCGTGGATTCTATTGTCTTCACTCCTGCTGAATCTCCTCTGTTATAGAAGGCATCAATGTGGTTAACTGAGGTGTTGACTCTGTTGATGGCGTTGACTCCGAGGGTGTTGGGGTATCTAGGTTAGGTGTGTGGGTTTTACTCTTTTTTTTCTCTCTCTCTTTTTGCCAAAGTTATGGATGTTATACGACTATATTTGTTTTTGGTTTGTTTTTGGCGTGCGAGTCTATAGGATTAATGATATCCTTGTAAATATATCTATGTCGTTTAGCTAGTTTTTTTTATGATATTGTTTGTCGTTCAAGTGTATAGGTTTGAATCTATTTATATTCTCGTATGGATGTCATTTGTGTATGCTAGCTATGATGAAATTTGAAGTCGACGGAAGAGGGAAAGTCCTCACTAACAACGTTCGGCTGTTTCCTATTTCGCGATCGGTATATATTTCCCGAAGTCAAAGGCCTTCTTTTCTTTGTTTTCGAACAGGATATGAGGAAATCGAGTTACGTTATCCAGTGTTGTGTATTTAGACCAATAGGAAAGGACTCTTAATTAATGCGCAAGGATGGCGAAATACGCTTTTGTTTGTAGAGTTATATATAAAAAAAAATCAATTATGGCCGCCTATGCAAGTCATGCGATATTTAGTAAAAGGAGAAATAAAAAAAACGGAGATGGAGAATAATTGAAATCATCGCCTCTTTGAAAAGATTCGCCGGCGCCTCAGGGATGATGCCAAGTGTCTCGTAAAAGAGGAATTAGTCTGTGCATTTAAAGAACTTCTTGTGCTCTCTCTTCTCTTCTCTTCTCTCTTCTTTTTCTCTTCTCTTCTCTTCTCATCTATCTCTCTCTTCTCTTCTCTCCTCTCTATCTCTCTCTCTCTTCTCTTCTCTCCTCTCTATCTCTCTCTCTTTCTCTCTCTCTCCCTCTCTATATCTCTCTCTATCTCTATCTCTATCTCTCTGCCTCCCTCACTTCCTCCCTCCTTAGCCCCCTCCCTTATCTTCATCCGCGTCATCTTTTAATTCATCGAAGGAAAGTCAAAGGGGCGTGAAGAGGCCTTGACTTTTGAAGAATGCCTTGCGGTGTACTTTTGTGTGAAAAAAAGGTTATGCCTCAACTAACTGGTGCAACCTTTTTCATTGTTTCACTCTGTTCTTTGTTGTTCTCATGTTTTTTTTTTTTTTTTTTTTTTGTGTGTTTGTGTG
>BOPN01000856.1:67500-70000 GCA_017312705.2 Penaeus japonicus | reverse complement strand
CAACCAAAACCAACCACATTCCTTGCCCTAATTTTCTCGTCAGAATCAACTTGTATTTTAGCATTTGCGGATATTGCCCTTGGTTGATTAGTCACTGGAATTATTGTTTTCACGCTTGCTCTTTCTCTCTCGTGATGGAATATCTATTTTAAAATCATGATGGTAGCGGTTTGTGTGTGTGTGTGTGTGTGTGTGTGTGTGTGTGTGTGTGTGTGTGTGTGTGTGTGTGTGTGTGTGTGTGTGTGTGTGTGTGTGTGTGTGTGTGTGTGTTGTTGCCAAGCTCTTACTTAGTTGTTCAAACAGAAGAAAAAGAAAGAGAGCTGAGCTCATGGGGACTCGTCTGCTATATTTAGATTATCATAAAAAAAATTGAATTGATCTTAGTGTCTGTGTGTGTTCCTTTGTTCAAACGTTCAAGCCTTTTTCTTCAAATAACTGCATTATCCCAAGAAGACTCTTTAAATACCACTGAATATTCATAAACTAATCTGAAATGCCAGCATCCTCTAAATAACGAAAATAACACTTATGCAACTGACACTTTGCAATATCAATTGGCATATGCTGCCTCGCACTTATGACTCTTTGAACACAACTCACGAGCCCAAGTGGAACTTCAGATATTAACCATATGGTTAATCACAACACAAGTATATTAGACATCAACACTGCTCTTAGTATTGCAATGTTAAGTGTTTAATGCACACCTTACTTTACGAATCTTAAACATAACGGCAGAGTGAGGACGTAGGTGGCAAGGGATATTTCAAATAGTGAACGTTAATTTATTATGTATGAGGTGTATGAGTGTAGAGTTATAAGCAGATCGATATCTGTATATAAGTCTGTATCTCAAGTTTAAATTGTATCTCTAAGTTATCTCCCAATACATAAAAAAGAGAGATTCAAAGTGTAATGTATTTAGACACCTCTGCGCGTCTAAGAGGGAAGCTGGAGAAAGGCCAAATGGACGAGCAAATATATCAAGATATCAAGTCCTGATTTATAGATAGATCATAAAGGGAGGATTGGTTTATATAAAGTAGGAAAGGATTGGGATCATGAGATGAGGGATCTCTGGGAAATGCGTTGAAGATGAATCTTACGGGGGAGGGGGGGGGAAGGAATATGATGTTTTGTGTGATGTGTTGAGTGATGATAGAGTGATGTGTGGGAGATGAGGATGCTCAAAGGGGCGAGTTGTGTCTTAAGAAGATTTTATATTGTGACGTAGTTGTAGTGATGTTTTTAAGGGGGTGGGCTGAAGTGAGCAGTATGTTGACATGACACTTAAGGAATCTTGTGGAATAAGCGACAACGATACAGTGAGATGCTTAAAAAAAGTACATCGGGATATGCGATCAATATACAAAAACAAAATTGTGAATAAGGGAATCATCCCAAGCAATGCAAGAGGACCATGTTTGCGTAGGAAACAGGATGCTGCAAGGATGGGAGATTAAGGGGAGATGAGGAGCCTGGAGGAAATGACCACGCCCCACTCGCCAGGACATGACCTTGACATTTGTAGATGAGCCCGAAGGTGCACTCGAGTGCGTTTTTTGTTCCTTCCATAACTCGCAGGTGACGGAGGGGGTGGAGGAGGAGGAGGAGGAGGAGGAGGAGGAGGAGGAGGAGGAGGAGGAGGAGGAGGAGGAGGAGGAGGAGGAGGCGGCGGCGGCGGCGGCGGCGGAGGCGGAGGAGAGGAAGAGGAGCAGCAGGAGGAGGGGGAGGAGGCGGAGGAGAAGAAGAGGATGAGGAGGAGCAAGAGGAGGCGGAGGAGAAGAAGAGGATGAGGAGGAGCAAGAGGAGGAGGAGGAGGAGCAGGAAGAGGAAGAGGAACACCAGCAGGAGGAGGAGGTGGAGGTGGAGGAAGAGCAGCAGCAGCAGGAGAAGGAGGAGGAGAAGAAGAAGAAGAAGAAGAAGAAGAAGAAGAAGAAGAAGAAGAAGAAGAAGAAGAAGAAGAAGAAGAAGAAGAAGAAGAAGAAGAAGAAGAAGAAGAAGAAGAAGAATGAGAAGGAGGAGAAGAAAGAAGAAAAAGAGAAAGAAGAAGAAGAAGAAGATGATGAAGATGAAGATGAAGATGAAGAAGAAGAAGAAGAAGAAGAAGAAGAAGAAGAAGAAGAAGAAGAATGAGAAGGAGGAGAAGAAAGAAGAAAAAGAGAAAGAAGAAGAAGAAGACGGAGGAGAAGGAAGAAGGACCAGAGAGGAACAAGAGTCATCCTGTGCGCGTTTCGTCCGCCCACCGCCAGCGAAGCTTCTTTTAGTGTGTTGACGTTTTTACAAGGGCCATTTTTATTTGTGGAATCGTAGGTTATCGGACGCCTGGAATTACAGGTTTAGCTTGTCGTTTTTTTATCTCGAAATTGTTATTTTGTTCGTGTTATCTATTTACTATTTATGGTGTCTAAGGTGTCATCCACAAGCAAAATAAGAAAGAAAAATAAGGACGTTCTGTTGTCGATTGTGTTCGATTCATTGGATTGAATAGACTTGTGAA
>BOPN01000856.1:60000-62500 GCA_017312705.2 Penaeus japonicus | reverse complement strand
ATCGAAACGGGATGCGATTTTTCGGAATCGATTTTATTACTGAGTTGATCAATGCATGTGAGGAGATGGCGTCACGGAGACGAATTCTCGTTTTGTTTCTTTGAAAGGGAATATTATCCAACGATTGTGTAAAAGAAAAATATGCAGAAACGGGATAAAATGCCGAAACCGCCCGCCCTCAAACTCTCTTTGCTCAGCGCGCCCACTTATGCCAGCGTCCCGACTGAGAGCTCCGGGACTCCAGACGATGAGGAGCCTCGCCGATCTCAGGAGGAAACCGTGGAGGTGGGCGGCCCTTCTGCAGGAGACGGCGTCGAGGGCTCCTCCAGCAGGTTCTCTGTCACCGCGGTGGCCGACGAGCTGGAGCCCAAATCCCCGACCAGGAAGAAAGTGGGATTTCGGGTGAGTTCAAGAGGGATTTGAAGGGATTTTCGTTTGGCTGTTGGAAAAGGGAGTTGACTGTAAACAGGGCGAACATGGACGAACTGTACGTGCGTGTGTGTGTGTGTGTAAAGGTTGCCTATGTTCGAGTTCCAGAGATTGTTTGTGCAAGTGCAAACAATGAAATCGGTTAATTGTTGTTAAATACCAACAAAGTAAGGAACGAACCCACTGTACGAGTGTGACCACCGGTCTGCAGAGGTGCACTAGTATATATATGCATGGAAATGTAAATCATATGTAGATAGAAAGGAAAGTGACGGTAGTAAATATACACACAATATTAAGCTACGGTAGATTTGCAGTTGAAGTAGTTATAGTTTAGATTTGATTATAGCTGCGCGAAGTATGTACGGATCAGGATGCTATCATGCAGTCGTAGATGATAACGACAGTATTCTGTTGGCATAGATGGTGAAGTAGAAAGTGTAAATACAGAATATGCAAAACGAAAGTGATAAAGGTAAAAATATTATACGTATATGTACATTCAAGGCACCCGCGAAGAAATGTAGCCAATGGGTAAAGCCTTTTAGTTGCATACAGGTAGAGCCAAGGCAATAGTTGATGATGATGGTGAGAGAGAGAAAGAAAGAGAGAGAGAGAGAGAGAGAGGTGAGAGGAGAGAGAGAGAGAGAGAGAGAGAGAGAGAGAGAGAGAGAGAGAGAGAGAGAGAGAGAGAGAGAGAGAGAGAGAGAGAGAGAGAGAGAGAGAGCCTGCCTTTTATCATCAAACACTGATTCCCGATCAAAAGGAAGTAATCTCCATGGCCCAGTAGTAGCAACCTTCTAGACTTTTTTTTTTCTCTCTCTCGAGATGGCTCCCGCTTAAATAACCTTGACCACCTTGGAGCTGAGGACCTTGGGAGAGGGGAGAGGGCGTTGCAGCTGCCTCGAGTGAGGAGTGTGGTGGTAGATGGGGGAGGGGGTGAGGGGGTGGGGAAAAGGGGAAGGGGAAGAAAGGGAGAGGGGTGGGAAAGGGGAATGGCGGGAGGGGGGAGAAAAGGGCAGGAGGGGAAGGAGGGGGAGGTCGATAAAAGGGAACATACGGCAAGGGTGAGATGAAAAAAAAAAAAAATAGGTAGCAAGATAAAAAAATGGGGCAAGTGAAGGGGGTAGAGCGGGGAGGGAGGGGAGGGGGTGAAACAGCTGAGGATGGGAAGAACGTAGATCGCAGTTGTTGTTGTTGTTGTTGTTGTTGTTTTTTTTTTAAGTTCCGACTGATGACTGAACATGCTTCACATTTTATAGAGAATTGTGACACACACAAACACACACACACAAACACACACACACACACACACACACACACACAAACACACACACAAACACACACACAAACACAAACACACAAACAAACACACACAAACAGACCAAATAAATAAAGCGAGAATATACAGTGATCTTTTAATCCAAAAAGGGGACAAGAAAGACTTATCGAGGTGAGGCCGGAAGGACGTCCCCTCTTACCAAACAGGTGCTATAGATCTCTCGTCCGGTGTCGCGTGAGGCACGTGGACTAAAGCAGGTTCTGATGAAACGTTATTCCCAGGTTACGTAAAAGGATGATAAGGAATGTGTGTTCAGACTTAGGTCTTTAGTGTGTATGGTTCTTTTTTTTGTTTTTTTTGTTTTTGTTTTTTGTTTTTTGTTATCTTGTCCGTGATTGGTTGAGTTCAGTGGACTTTGGATCTCTTTAGATTGAATTATCATAAAGTGAATTAACGATTATGTTTGAATGCCATGTATATTGAGGTGTTGGTCTTTGTGTGTAGGGGGTCTTGGAACATAAAGAATGAGGCATAAAAGAAAGACATCAAATTAAGAAACATGAATGCGAGAATATGAACTATGTAAGAATGATGCTCTGAAAGAACATAACTCAGCAGGTATGGGAACTAAATTTACTTCTTGTGGTATCTACTTATAACCCAGACCATTTCGATTTTCATTTCTGACTTGCAAAACCCTGGAAAAAGAATTAAACTCTTCAAATGAGCTTTGAATCATTAAGAGGAAATCATTATTTATCACGCCCACCGCCTGTTCAAGAAGCACCA
>BOPN01000856.1:45000-50000 GCA_017312705.2 Penaeus japonicus | reverse complement strand
CTTCATTTATTTCATGTTTCTTTCCGTAAAGTAAAAACCCGTGTGAGATCCTCGACTAGATTATTCTCCAATTCGTCTTCCTATCCCTCTCACTTCTTCTCATCGCGCCCATTCCGCTTCCTCTTCCTTCCTTTCCCCGTTCCCTCCGAAGTCAGCCGCCCCCGCCCCCGCCCCCGCCCCCGCCCCTGCCCCTCACGCCAACCGACATCGTGTCCCGTTCGTGAAGGATCAGGGCGGCGAAACTTGGCGGTTCTGTAATACGTCGTTCATTATCGGGGAACCGTGGCAGCGCCGTCACAGCCGAGTCACGACTTTCACGCAATCTCGTAATTTTGTTTATTTATCAATATATATATATATATATATATATATATATATATATATATACACATACATACATACACATGCCTGTATGTGTGTGTGTGTGTGTGTGTGTGTGTGTGTGTGTGTGTGTGTGTCCGTCTGTCTGTCTATAACCCTATTTATGACTAAATCGGTGTCTGGACGATTATTAATATTAATGGGTCGATTTTCGTCTTTTCGATGTCCAGTCATGCAGATTGAATTCGGAAGAAAATAAATATATAGGCACACATGGACAGGAATTTCATAGATCGTTCAGTTTTAACAGTTTTAAACTTTTGATAGTATACATATCTCATACTGATAAAGATCAGTACCGCAAAAAGTGTTGCTACGAAAAAAGAGAAAATAATGATAATGGTAATCATAGAAATAATGATGATAATAATAATGGCATTAAGGGAGGGGCATAGAGGGCATCCGTTCCGTCGTGGTTGTACTGCGTCCTGTCACGAAGAGGCTTTGGGTATGAAGTAGAAGGTCCTGCGTAGGATTCCAGGGGTTATAGGATGCGAGACGTGCCCCCTTAATTCAGGTTTACGTGTCAGCTTGAATTGAGATTGATGGAATGATTGCATGATTAACCTGGTAATCAGCCAGCAAACATATGGTGCGTGGCGCAGTGTGTTTGTTTGCCAAAGCGCATAGCTGTTCTTGGTGTGACGTCCCGTGCTTTGTGTTCACTGTAGACACCATATCTCATCGCAAGTGTGTGTCCGCCCATGTGTTTGTTGGTGCTTGAGGCGTGTTGGTAACTGTCCCTGTCTTCTGTGTCGCCACCAGTGTCTCCACTATTGGTCAGAATGGATTATATCCTTTTTTCCAAATCATAAAGTCCAAAAATACCACAAAAAGGTTTTAACATAGCGATTTAGATGACATAGTAAAACATAATAATTATTTGGTATAGCGTTTTTATAACTATAATCACCCCATTCTCCCCAGATGAACTGCTACTGACAGCCATTTTTGTCTCCCATTCCATATTTTCAGGCCTCCTCGATCCCCTTCCCTAGACAACACCTGTTTTTTTACCAATCATTCCACTTTGCACAATCCATTCTCAGCCTGTGATACCGTGGTCGGTCTCCCGCACCACTGTGTTCTCACCAGAGGAAATTTCCACAGTTCCTCTCAGCTCACATATAGCACCACACCTTCATCTCCTCGGACTTCCCCTTCAACCTCGCGACGGTGAGAGCCACATGGGCATCACTGCGAGGTCTTCCGTCTACATTATGACTCCCACTCTCTTTCGAGACACGTGTAGTGTTGCCTCATCGAGCGTTCTGCCACGGTGTGTCGAAGTCCCTTTGACTCCGTAAGCTTGCCAGCACCACCATCCTCGTACTGTAATTTGTTGTTGAGTCCCGCAATGGCAGAGCGCCTCCATCCCTGCGACGATGAGGCGTCCACACCCCTTCTCAGCACGCCCCTGTCTCTGTCCACCATCACACCAGACCTTTTGCCACCTCGGCCGACCACCCCCACCCTCACCGTCACACCACCTCTCACTGAAGCCTCCCTCTCTACTACCAGCCTGCCTCAGATGCACATTAACACGGCTCCCATCACCAGCTCTTTACAAACAGCTGTCACTAGCTCTTTGCCATCGCCATCGACATGCACCAACACCACTTACTGCCTGTCGTCGCCTGTGACGTGTTCCACCAGCCTGCCCTGCACTGTGACAATCTCAGCGGGCACCTCTCAGTCTCTGTCAGATGTTTCTGTCTCTTCCACGACGTCCTCGTACTCTCCCCCCGCCACGCCCCTGCTTGTGCCCATATCCTCCTCCGTTGCACCCATGATCTACCTCTGCCAGAACACTCCCGAGACCACCCCGGCCGCTTCCCCTGCCGCCTCCCCTACCATATCCTGCAGGCCCTTCCCCGAACCCTGTCCTGAGTCCGAACCTGCGTCGGTGACAGCCACAGCCACCCATTTACAACATGACTCCCTGACGACACCCCCTAACAACTGCGACAGCTCCTTCATCCCTCCCGCGCCTTCGACGGATCCCACTGACTCCTCGGATCCGCTCGACACGGAAACTGGCGACGACGATGGCGATGACGAGGAAGCGAGTAAGAGCGTAGGATGTGTGGGAGGACTAACGCGCAGGGTGACACACCGACCCTCTCTGCTCACCCCTGCACCCGAACAGCACCAACGACGTGCTTCCCTGCTGTCCACGCTCTCCGTGTCACCCAGCACGGGGAGGCGTCCGTCTCTTGTCTCACTGCTGAGCGTCACGCCATCCCTTGCCGCACGCCGTTTCTCCTTCAGCATCGGTGCTCACGCCCGGGTAGGCTGCTGCTGCCCCGTTCCGGCCGCCGCTGTTGGCTCACTAACATGCACCACAGCTGATCAGCTTTCTTATAGACATTATAGATGTTTGAATTTATACAAGACCCCTTTATGAACTATGCACGGTAGATAAAAACAATATCAAAATTTATCGTTAGTATAGATGAGTTTACCCATAAATAGTATACGTTTTCTTTATAGGTAGTGAATTTCGTTTTCTTTGTGGTTTTCCCTTTAACTTGGACTTCGATGGCATGTGCCCCACGAGTTCCTCTCCACCTAGAATATAGATCTAAAACATTAATGATTCACTCATTGTAAATATAAATGAACTATGTTGTAGTATTGGCTTGCACCCAAATTAGCAGTAGTTGTGTGTGAGCTTTAATGATATGAACTGCCTCTTTTTCTTCGCTCTGGGGCTAAGGTATTTTCATCTCTCCTCAACCAGAATATTCTGAACGACTTTTTTGCTCTTAGAATCTGCTACATAGAGACAAAAAAATATATACATATATCAAAATCCTTTTTTCCCCAATACTTCACCCCCCCCTCCCACCCCTCCCCACTTTAGCAATGAATAAGCAGAAGAGCCCCCCCCTCCCCCCTTCCATTTGACTATGGACATCATTATTAGTAATTATTTATTTATTCATTCATTTTACTTGGTTTATCCCCCTAATAGCGTCCATGCCATGCAAGAAGTGTAGGATTTTAGATGGAAGTAAAAGACGTGATTACCTCCAGTGCATTTGTAGTGATTTTTAATTAAATGTTTCCTCAAGGCCGATCAGCAGTCGAGTGGTTGGTGACACCTTTCTCGAGGAGTGCACAGTTCTCTCGCGCAAGGCGGAAATAGATAATTTGATAAATGAACAATAAAATGAATTGAAGCCGTGATTAGTTCAATGGTTGAACTAAATTAGGGTCGAGTTACTGGTCAACTAACGGCCCTTTAACAGCGAATGCTAGCTCCATAAAGATAGATATGCAATTTTATGTGAGTACTCGAGTGCTTATTTGAACAGAACGTTGTAATAATGTAGTTTGTATTAGAAACACACACACACAAACACACACACACATACATACATACATACACACATTCATACATACATACATACATACATACACACACATAATATATATATATATGTATATATATATATATATATATATATATATATATATATATATATATATATATATATATATATAAGAACCCTCACGTGTGTGTGTTTAAAACTTAAACAGAAAATTCTGCAATTATTCAGCCTCTGAAAAATGGTTATCATGTTCTTAAAGTTTTGAGAAAATTCTGACGTGCATAAAAATCCTGACAATGGCATTATCCGCAATTATTCTCCAGAAAGAACTTCAACGCTGAAACTTCAGGGCTTCTCATCCAGCTATCATGAGGCTGTTTTTGATGGCCGGGAGGGAAGGGGATAGAGGGAGGGGGGAGTCTTGAATATTTTGTGGTAACTTTGTCAGTTCGACATACAAATTTATTTCAAGTCTGTATGCCCGTGAGGTTCACCATCATTTTTTGAAAATTAATTCATATATTTATTTGTACTGATACCGATAAATCGGACTTTGTTATCATAATTACGTTCCTATCGAGATGTCATTTTTCACTGTCTCAACTGCTGTTTATGAAGCGTAATCATAACTTTTAGATAATGAGAAGTGTCGGAATCATTCTCAGAAGTTCGTAAAGAGACAAATATCGGATGACTGCGATGGTGACAGCACGTGGCATACGTACGAGGCGGGTCGCCGTCGGGTAGACATAAGTAACACACTTTTACTCCCTTGTCCCTCGTGTCAAGGGAAGGAGAAATATTTATTTTAATATTCGAGTGTCACCTCCTGCCGTCAGCAGGGTTTTTTTTTTTTTTTTTTTTTTTTAATAAACATACCATAAAAGAACATTATACTTGGTGGTGAGGAAGATATATCTTATTCATTCACATCTCAAGAGGTAAACACAACAGACCTCACTAAGTAAGAGAACGTAGTATTTAGTAATGAAGTGTTGAGTGCCTCGGGAATGGAAGATGAAGCCATGCCTACTGGCTTCCACATGCAAGCATAATCCTGATATACTCCCTAATTAACGCATTGCTAAAAGCCCACCCAACAGTAGGAAAAGCGCTTCGCTGTGGCCAAATGGAAAGTGTTTAGGGAAACGAGGTCTGTCAAGGGCGTTTTCGTTGCTGAGAGCCACTAGCATAACTTAGTGATGCATAATAACCCGCGGCTCCTGATGCTGTTAATCATGCGATCCTCTCTCGGTGCATCGCTAATGAAGTAATAACACA
>BOPN01000856.1:37500-40000 GCA_017312705.2 Penaeus japonicus | reverse complement strand
CCACAGCTTTACTCAACGCTGGAGCCTATGTTAATGTACAGGTACGGAAAAAGGATCCCTTTTTCTTATACGAGTATTTAATTCACTTTGGTGATATATGGCTTTTTCATGTGTCTCTTCACTCTTAGTCATAGAATTTGGTAAAAATAAAGGGCAATGCGCATAAATAACCCATATTGATTTTACAGGATAGAAACTGTGATTCCAACCTTATTCAAGCAGCAAGAGGAGGTCATAAAGCAGTGGTAGAGGCACTGCTTAAAAAGTATGCTGATGTAGACATGGTAGGAAAAGAGAAGAAAACTGCTCTTTATTGGGCTGTCGAGAAGGGCCATACTTCTGTTGTAAAGGTAAGACGCTTAGTTTTGACGTTAAAACCTTCCCATTTCACGTTTAAAGGAATTCAAATACGTTGAGTAGGATCTAGCTTTTATAAACAGTCAAAATCAAGATAATAACCTAGGCTGTAATTACTGAAATAACACGATATTTTGTGCACAGGTGCTATTGAGTGCCAACCCAGACCTAGAGCACACCACCAAGGATGGAGACACAGCCCTCCTGAGAGCTGTGAGGACCAAGAATGCAGAAGTGGTGCAGCTGCTAGTGGACAAGAGGGCACGTGTTTCTGTGGCAGATAAGAAGGGAGACACTGCTCTACATATAGCCATGAGAGGTCGATCTAAGGTACAAAACATGATGTGTGCTCACTCCATAGATGATAGAAATGTTGTTGATATTGTGTTTTTCTTGTTGCTGAAGATAGGAACGTTTAGGGTAATTTGATTAACATAGAAAGAGTAAGTGTTTTGGTTTTAAGTATTTCCATTAACCACATGTTTTATTTTTTTGTCAACAGAGGATTGTAGAAATATTATTAAGGAACCCAAAGAACAGTCAACTTTTGTATCGTCCTAATCGTTCTGGTGAAACGCCATACAACATTGACCTGTCAAACCAGAAGACAATTCTCGGACAGATCTTTGGTGCCCGTAAGTATTTAATCTGCATGAAGTTGCACCATACGTGGAAAATTGCAACATCTACTAAATGTTACATTTTGTCAATAATTTCACATTGGCCTTTCTCTTTATTTACTCACCGAAATCTTGCAGGTCGTCTGAACACAAACGAGGACAACGAGAACATGTTGGGTTATGACCTATATTCTTCCTCCATGGCAGATATTCTTAGTGAGCCATCTCTCTCAATGCCTATATCCGTTGGCCTTTATGCCAAGTGGGGCTCTGGAAAGTCTTTCCTTATTCGCAAACTCAAAGGTATGTATAAAACTGTTACAATTATGATAGTTTATTTGCTTTGTCTACTGTTTATCCGTCGTGATTTGTTACTATGTTTATTTTCTCTCTCGGATTACGAAGTCTCACTTGTAACTAAATATACGGCATCGTTTTCCAGAGGAGATGTGCAGTTTCGCCCGCCAGTGGGTAGAACCCCTATTCCAGTTCTCTCCTCTGGTGGTGCTGGTAGTGGTGCATCTCGCTCTCCTGGTGGGTCTCATTGCCGCTGTTCCCACCTTCTCGTGGGAGATAGGTTTGGCCGCCGGAGGAGCCGTGTTCCTTGTCATTACTCTCTTCCTCGTGGCTGTCTGGCATGGCTCGAGAAGGTGAGTGACTGTGGATGTTTATACACCTTTGACTATACCTACAGATATATGTTATGTGTGAATGTTGATTTTGTGGGAATGCATGATGTGATATTATATTTTCGTCAACAGATATGACTGGCATTTGTGGTATAGATGGAGTGTGGCATTAGCACATCAAGTGGCAGCCTTTAAGTTAGTTCTTCAGGTAATCTTCTGTTCGCCTCCCGGACCACAGTGGAAAGAGTGGAAGGACGGAGTGCAGGCTAGACCTCTCAAGTAAGTACCGGGGAGATTCAGCAATATTCATTTCAAAGTTTAGAGTAAAGACCTTTAAGAGATACATCAAATAACACACAAAAACACCTAATTACTCCCTATCTTCCTTCTCCTTAGGTTCATTTTTGCGGAGGGAGCCAAGCCTAGCAGCACAGCGGGAGGTGAAAACTCCGTAGTGCAGATGTTAGGATCTCTCTTTGACATGGTGGAGAGAGAATACGGCATGTTTGCTACCAGATTCTACCGGGCATTTAGACCTAAACCTCGTAAGTATACTTCTGTCATAAGCTACTGGAAATTTTTGGTCAGAGAGAGAGAGAGAGAGGAAAATATAAAGTATATTAAAGGAAATCGATAACTCTCATGATCTATTTGATCTATGTCATATATCACCCTATTTATTTAATGCATATATTTAATTAGTTGCTTCTTTTTTACAGAGGGTGCATCAGCACCATGGAAATATCGTCGGTTATGTTGTATGCCGTACATCGTTATCTTCTTTGTAACTCTCTTCTGCCTTGTGACGGTATTTGTGATTGGTGGACTGTTTGGGTTCCATGAACAAACATATCATAATACTACTGAATCAAGTATTACTAAAAGAGATTTGAC
>BOPN01000856.1:22500-32500 GCA_017312705.2 Penaeus japonicus | reverse complement strand
ATTATTTTTTAAACTTGACAATGATTAGATAGATGCATGCTTCATGAAAGATATGCACATTATTATTTTTTCCATCCAGCATAAAATTATCAAACTAATGTATGTAGCAAAACTCCTTAAACATCAGGAAAAGTGTGGAAACTGTTTGCAGTGAATATAAGCTATCAATTTTTTTTCCTTTTAACATGCGATGTAATGAGTAATTAATGTCTCAATTAGTGAAACATTAATGAATTTCTTTTTTCTCTGATTAGGCTATAGAGCTCCACGTTCATCGGGTATTCAACGAATCTTCCATCAGCGGGCACGACTACCTTAGGAACATTGTCCACTTACCATTCTACCTGCAGAACTCCGGGCTCCGTAAAGTCAAGCAGGCACAACAGGTAATGTCATGTGGTGGGATAAGTAATCATGAAATCTCCAAATAATTTTCCTAGACATGTATTTTGATATATATAGAACTAAGAGGCAATATGTTCTAACTTCATTTTTCTTCATATATAGGCAGCTGAAAAGACTAGGGGAAGATCGCAGAGCATGTGGCTAGAGGTAGAGACAGACTCTGTAAGCATTGCCACAACCTCTGCTATGGGTGGCATCAGCCATGTAAGTAGATTTCATATTTTACAGCTTTAGAAATTAAAAATCATATGTTTTATGCGGTGCAATTGTTTGGCTGTATTGTGAAAATATTGTTGTATGGTAACCAGTGTGGCTTTAATTATGAATATAACTTTTCTGTCAACTTTTTTGTTTATGATATAAAGTATCATCATCTTGTTTAATTAATTTAAGCTGTATTGTGGCATGAATTGATTTTACTTCTATAGTAAATGATATGACATGATTAAAGTACCTCTTGATCAAGAGTGAACTGTAGTCATCATGGTTTAGAAGGCCAGACTGACTGACTGAGGAATTAATTATGCAGTTAAATTTCTGGAATAAAACACATTGAAATCAGGTGGTGCTGGTAATAGTTGCATAAATCTATATAACTGAAAGGACGACTGACAAGTTCAAGTGCTTTCTACATGTGTATAAACAAACACATATGCACATATGCCCGCAAGCACCCGCACGTACTCACATACATACATAGTACATTATGTTTTTAGAAGGTACAGTATTTTCACGGTACACAGTTTACATTCATTGTACTCATAGAGTAGTACAGGTAGATTGTGTTAGCATAACCTACCTGTGACTTTGTCTGACCTTCCTCTCTGACCCAACAGCTTTGTGCTTTTTAGACTAGTAGTAATGTTTGAGTAACTCATTCAGATCCTGATGTGTTACTTGCTTTAGTGTGGTATTATCCTTCTCACACGTATTTGTTAGATGTATGCCTGATGTTTATTTCATCCATCTTTTCATTATCCACAAAGCTACAGTCCCTTCAACCATTTTTTCCTCTCCATTCATTCAGTCTTCTATTTCTTTTTCATTTCATTCTTTCCGTTCCTCTTGCTGCCAAGTCTTATCCCATCACTTGTTAAGAGTCCTTGATCCCCCCCAGATACCGTTAAAACGTGCTATATCCAGCGAAAGCGGATTCAATTTCTCCGTAAGTACCCCCCCTATGTCCCAGTGTGTGTCCTCCCCATGTCTGTCGTTCTTGTGTCTGTGCCCCTGGTCCTTGGCCTCCTATAAACCTCTTTATAGCTTTGTTTGGACAGTTGCTGGTCAAATAGTTTATTTTGGAGTTGGTGATTATCAAATTTTCTACTCCATGCAGCAGCATCCTTAGCTTGTTATCTACTTTTTTTGTGACATGTTTCCAAACATAGCTTACATGTTAATTTATCTCAATAGAGATTGTGTGTTTTACCATGTACTCTGTCCTTGTGAAATTTCCTGATCTATTCCTGCTTCTTCTCTTTTTTCTACTCATTGTTCTTGCTTGCTATGGATTTAACAACAAAGCTAGGTTTTTGTGTACTTGTTTTGTTCTATAAACGGTTCTCTTCTTTTTTTTCTTTCCCTGTCAGTTTTTTAACTTTTATTGACTCTATGCCTAAGTCTTTCTCTTCTGTTTATCTTTAAATGTGTAAACTTTCTTTACATTTCATTAACCATTCTTTGTATCTGTTTTAGTTAATCAAATCTTTCATTATGTGTATTAATGATTTGTTTCCATTATTGTAAGTTCACTATCTATTTGATAACGTTCATATCATTTTCACACATTTCAAGAATTTTTTGTACTACCTTTATTTTTAAAGTTCTTCCATTTTTTATTATTTCACTCTTTGTTTTTATAACCTTTGCAAGGGAAAGAGGAGTTACTCCATGCTTATATTGCACAGTTTGATAGTAAGAGGGTTATTGCTAAAGGAAATGTTTAGAATTTATAGTAATATGAATACATTTTTGCAACCATATCTATATCAAATTTGCTCTTGTATTGAACAGGATAAAGGACTTTTGTGTAAGTAATTGAATTATTCATTGCCCAATGAACTGATATTAGTGAAATGTTGTTAAATTTATTCCTGTTGATAATCAAGTGACAAATGATTTAGTGTGATTAGACATTTGTTTTACTGAACAGCCAAGAAATTACATGTACCAGTATAATATTTTTTAAAAACTTTTTTTGTGGAAAATGTGTTATCAGAATAATTTTTAGTCATGATTAAAGTAGTCTGTATTTTGTCAATTGAAAGTCATAGCATTAAGTAATATTGAAGTAAGGTCATCAGCCAAATACTTTATTTATTCTTGTCTGCCATGCTTTATTCTAGCCTATGAATATAGTCATTACATTAGCCCTTTTATTAAGATACCATTACTATCACCATTCTTGTCTTCTGCACTTACACCATTTACTTACATAAACATATCAGCTGCTTTTCAGTACAAGAAATCATCTCTCCTAATCCATTTTTTACTTGTGGAGCAATATGTTACCCAATATTTTATGGCCTAAGGCTCTTTTGTAAACCTCCTTATTATTGCATCCTTCCTCTCAACAGATTCCTGCTAATCGCCGTATGTCATCAGAGAGCGGCCTTAGTTCCTCCCAAAACCTAAGACGTAATAACAGCAAGAGCAGCAGGCGAACTCTCAGGCCTTCGGATTCTGTTGCTTCCAGTATAGGCTCTAATCTCAATAGGGTTGGTGGTGCTCAGGATCTTACAAAGGTATGTGATAATGAGGAATGTGGATGGTTCATTTGTAGTGCGTTTAGTCCGTTGCGTGTATATATATATATACATGTGAAATTATGATATATAGATATATTTTATTGTGAAATTATGATATATAGATATATTTTATTGTGAAATTATGATATATAGATATATTTTATTGTGAAATTATGATATATAGATATATTTTATTGTGAAATTATGATATATAGATATATTTTATTGTTAATCTTCACATGTGTTTTCTTCTTTTGCAGGTGTTATTAACGGATGACTACTTTAGTGATATAAATCCAAGATCAATGCGAAGGTTGATGAATGTTGTGTACATTACTGGCAGGTAAGGAAACATCTACCTTATTTGAATAGTATGGATATTTAACACTAAAAACTAGTAACTAGAACATAAACAGATATTTACCTGATCATTGTGTCTTATATGTTATTCCCTACTATAAAGTTGTGATATGAATCACTTTGGATTTGAAATTTGTCTGATGCAACGTAATCACCAAATATCAGAGACATTTACTTTCTTAAGGTTATTTATTATTTACATTATTGAAGCATGATGATTAAATAATAGATGATCAAGCATATTTCATACACTGAAGAAAATATTGTATTACATTTCATAAGGCAGTGTATATATTACACTTATTTATGTGATTACATCAATTTTATGTATGTTCTTTCATCTGTACTTTATTCCTCAGGTTGTTAAAGGCATTCCACATAGATTTCAACTGGTATCACTTAGCTTCATGGATTAACATTACTGAACAGTGGCCATACCGTGCTTCGTGGCTCATCCTGTTCTATGAGGCCAATGAGGACACCTTAGATGATAAGTCTTCACTCAAGGATCTCTTTGAGAAGTAAGTTTATTGTGATATTGGCAACTTATCCCATTTTTGAAAAGCCAATAAAAGTGTGTATTTTTGTCATTTGTTAAAAATAATTTAAGCCTGAAGGATGTATTAACAATGTGTCAATGTGTTCCTGTTACAGAATCAAGAACCAGGTTCCAAATTCCAAGGAAGTGGAGCCTCTCTTGGAGATGGACAAAGAGGAAAAGAAATTCGAAATCTTTCTCTCAATGCACAAAAGTTCCTTACATGTATCAGACCTCAAAGTCTTCCTTCCATTCACCATTAACCTGGATCCATTTATTAGAAAGGTATGACTTAACATTTAACATGTCCATGTATTATTACTATTATTATTGTTATTATCAATTGTATAAATTTTGTCTATCGCTTTTATCACCTACAGGAACCTCCAAAACATTAACCTTTATATTTTATTTACCTTATTCCTTTATATTGATCTCTATTTGGCCCCCCAGGTAATCAAAGAGGACCAGCCACAATTTGACGACATGGGTCCGCAATTCACCGCTAACCCTACCAGTCCTTGGTCCTTCCAACAGTACGACCCACAGAGCAAAGCTACCACAGCTCCAAGAAGACCAGTAAGAGCCTTATTGTTTTACTAGTTATAAGATTCCTCATGGATTGTTATTGTTGTCTTAATAAATAGTACATGCATTTAGATGCTACATTTTAAATTATTTTGGATATTGTATTCTTTCCAATGTAAAGTTATGTATTTTCTTACAACAAATTTTGATAAATGCATTGGTTTCAACAGGTAAGAGGCAACCAGAAGAACTCTACAGCCACCATGCCACCCATGAATCCACTTATGTGGGGTTATGGTCCACCATTCCTTCCTTCTATCCAGTCAGCTCCTTCAGTCGATTTCAACCCTGTGCCCATGAATATGAATACTGCTTCAAATACTGCAAGTTTGCCAGTAAGTTCAGATCTTTTCAATTTGGTCTGATTTCAAGTATTAGCCTGAATATATATTTTACAACAATGTTTGTAAAAAAAGTTGTGAATGCAGTATTGTGTTATTTGTTGTGTTGATTATTCTGAAGTGGTAAGTTGATGTGTAGAAGGTAGTTATTAATACAGAATGGAAGAAAATTATATTGTAGGTTCTGTAATTACTATATTCTGTTGTTCTTTTTCTTTTCTCTTTTATATTTCTTGTTTACTAATTGAAGATCTTTTCTCCAGCCTGAAGCTGCAGATAAGAAGCTCTCTACCTTGTCAATTGAAGGTTTGTTTGAGATATTCAGCAAGGTTGAAGGTGTGTCCACAGGCATGCTGCCAAGCTACAAGGAAAGATTAATTGAGCATAATATTAATGGGAAGGTTCTGCTGCACTGTGATCTGGATGACCTAAAGAAGGTAAGTAAGATATCCTATACAAATTTGGGTTTCCAATTAATAATGCTGTAGGATTTGTAGATGTTAAGAAGTAATGAAACAGATATGATTTATAGTTAAGAAAAAAAATGAGAAAAACAGAGGGTTAAAAAATCAGATTGAGAATTTTTACTAAGAAATAATGATGCAGAAATCTGAATTCCGGGTTTTTTAAGACAAAAAAAAAATGAACAAAATCTTATTGTTAAATTCAATTTTGTTTTAGGTTTTGCACATGAATTTTGGAGACTGGGAGTTATTCCGTGTACTGGTGCTTGGCTTGAGGGAGCGTGAAGCAGACGAGGAGTTTATTGCCAAGAATGTCAGATTCGCTGATACACACATCCAACGGAATGATTCTCAGGACCTAGAGGACACCGCGGCTCCAAGTAGTCTCTTGAGCACTTCGAGTGGTGAAGGTTCTCTCGTGCGAAGGGGTAATGTCACCCAGCTCTAGCCCTTTGTGCTGTCTGTGTTGGGTAGTGTAATCACCTTTAACATAAGCATCACCAAACTCATTTCACGAGCGTTGATTGTTTACCAGTGGTACTAACTGGCTCCACTTCTTTGCTATTTTTTTGTTGGTATCTTGTACAGTGTTGCCAATTGCCTTGTTTTTTGTGTGTGAGCATCTCTGTTATGTTTACTTCACTGTCTGCACTAGCACTCTGCAGTTCACTATGACATTCCAGTATTTACAAAAGAAAAAAAAGAAAAAAAGAAAAAAGAATAATCTTATTGAACATACCTTTAAACTGTTTCCATTTCATGCTCTGATATTTATCTCTTGAAGGTTTGTTACCAATTAATTGATTGATTTCCCACTTTAAATCTAACCACATATTCAAAGCAACTCATAGTAAATTATGGAAACATTTTGTTAATTGTTATATCAGTTTATCAGAATTTTTAGTTGTTGTGCTTCTCTAGCTTGTGAAAATGATTAGCCTTACACTTCTTGAGTCAGTCTACGATGCATTCATAAGGGAAGTTCTATTTAAGTGTAAATGAAAAGTGTGAAAGAGCACATGTGCCTCAGCTTGTGATACTTCATTTAGAGAATAGGCTATGGGAGTTCTATAGTTCCTTCAGAATTTTAAACTTAAAACAGTAGCTTAAGATTAAAGTGAAGTCAACATGATATTTATATCATCATATCACCTTGCGGACTATTTTGGTGATTCATCTGTATATTTACCCCTTTCTTCTCTATGTCTGTAATATACATATATAATGTATTTCCTCTCTCTGTCTGTATATATATATATATATGTAGATAGATACCTTGGTAGACATGCTCATTACCTTTTTGTATGACTTCATTTCCGTCTTGTACAGTATGTTTTAAGATGTTTTGTCTGTTCAACCAAACGCCCAGAAGCTCAATTATTTGAGAACAAACGGAAAGTATTATGAAGTCCAAATGAATAATATATAGCATTTGCTTTGGGTATTATATCTATTACTGGAAGAAAAACTGTAGTCAGATCTACAATATTTTCTAGTCCTGCTCTAAGTGTACAGTAGTCTTCCTGTAGATAGGCTTGTCTTCCTTTTACATGTATATGCATATTTTTCTACTTTATATATACACACACTCATGTGATTATTATTCTTATGATCTTTTCTTACTCTACTCTAAAGAATTGAGTTGTAGTTTTCCCTGTTATCTGTAATTACAAAATAAAGGGACCTAAATGCTTCCTTCTTTTCCATTGCCCTGGAGACCTCTGCACTGAGCAACCTTTTTTCTGTTGGCAGGTAGATTATGCACGGGACTGGTAACCTCAGCTTAACTAGCTAACTGTCACTGATACTGATCATTAACCATTCATAACTCACTATTAACTATTTGTATTATAGTTACTTACCTAATAATATCTAACATTATTGTTGTTCTGTTTGTATATAAGGTTGTGGATATAAGTGTGCCAATATGATTCTTAGTTAGAAAGTAAGAGAGAGGACATAGTTCTCTCATGAGGATGAGATATGTTCTGTTTTACTGTGGAAGGAAATACTGATTTTTAGACCTGTGACCTGTGACACCTGACTCGCATTAACTTGTAGAATCTTTTTATTTCACATGTTTAGATTGAATATTATGTTAAGTAAGGTTCTCCTTCTGCTGATAATGTACAGATAACCATTTTTTGGGATTAGTTGTGGGTTATCATTTACATTAGTGTTGTGACTGATTTTGACTTTTTCTGACCTCGCGTGACTTCCCTTTAGGGTCAAGTCGGGCGTCATCCACCATCAGCAGTAGCAAGGACAGAGAAGACCTCCATGGATCAGTACGAAAAGTTACAAAACAAAATCTCCTAGCAAAGCAGGTACGTAACGTCGACGTAGTCACCCCTACACAAGGCTGCTACTGCTCCATTTCATCAACCAAGCGTTGTGTACACTGCTTATTTCCTTCAAAGTTATCTGAGAAAGTAGATCAAATTCAGCTGGGAGCTTCTCCACCCGGTGTTAGAGACGAAAAAGATTTCAAGGGCCAAGTAGGTCAAAGTGATGCATTTTTATATTAGAAAAGTCTCTTATTAGTTCCTGTTATGGACCTTTTCCTACCTATAATTAGAGTTAATTTCCCAATTTTATAGTGTTGTTTTGGAAGTAACATCCCTGACCTCAGTATTATCTATTATGTTAATATTATTCTGTTGATTAATGACAGGGAATGGAGCAGCTCCCTAGTTTTATAGGATACACTGTTTTATTACTCAGTTATTTTGTTTTGTTTTTTTGTAGTTATTTGTCTTCATATATTGAAATAATAGTACTGTTTGGTAGAATTTTAGTATTGTTTTCTTGTTAAGTAAACTTTTTTTATAAGTGCACCATTTTGTAGTTCCATTCTATATTTAATTCCTTGTTGAATTTGCAGCATTTATGGACAAACATCATTACTCAAGTAATGAAAAAAACAACTAAAATAATCAATATGAAATATTAGAAATTTATTTACTTTTCTCTTAATCATTTTTTTTTCCTCTGAAAATTACATATGCTGCATATTCAGACAGGTCTTAAGATATTACTGAAAGTTGCTTTTGGCTAGCAAGCATTGTAGATTGCAAAGAGACTGGCAATTTATCTTTGTAAAGGGTTGACTGAATGCTTTTTTTTCACCCATCCTGTCTATCATAAATAGGATGTAAAAGGTTTTGATGCTTTCTATGTTTTTCAGTATTGTCAATATTTTCACTCCTTTGTTCTCCTGCATAGTTTGCTTCTATTCCACTTACTTGGATCAGATTTGAAAATATTAATTTGGTTCAGTATGTGAAATATATCCTTCCCCAATGGCTATATTATTTTGCTATTGCTTTTTTCATTGTCCCAATTCACTCTTGCACCATAATGAAAGTGACCTTATGAATCCAGTCCAGCTTTAGTATGATAAGTAATGGGAAAAGAATAAGAAGTCTCAGTGAGAAATGTACCTTTGAGAAAATTTTATGTTCCATAATGCGGATGCGCAGATGTGACATTGCCTATTGGTATTTTGGTGAGGAGTGAGACTTCTGAAGCCGCTAAGGATGCCTGTAAGCGGGGCATTGTTGCATGTGTTTTCTTGCATGGTTTGTTAAGAGCAGATGCTTGTATATATTTTTGACCAAATGTAGGGGCAGATGCTTTATGTTTGTTTGTTTTTGATTAATTCAAAAGGTGGTTGAATTAATTTACAAAATGGTAAGTTGCAAAGTGTTCATCACATGAATATGCAATGACTACATGTATACATATTGTACTGATGAATCTGACCATTCTAAAGACCGGCTAAAAAATACACTATAAGCAAAAAGAAGTTTATTGGAAGATGTATGGTGAGCTTTTCTGACACTTTACCAACATGGCAGAGTGTTTTGCTGTTCATTTTAGAGACTGCATGTGTGGCTTGAAATATTGAGGAAGAGACCTGAATATTATTGATGGTGGTGGTGGTGGTGGTGTGGTCTAACAGAGCTCTGAAATTTTCCCCTCAACTTGAGCAAGTAAAAATATAATCCTCCTAAAACTGCAGCACAAAAGTACCAGTATTTCTAAGAGAGTAGTTATCTGGAAGGTTTTTCATTGGAGATTAGCACAGCATGTCCCTGAACACAAGCTTTCTTGGTGATGGGTTTGAGGAAGAAACATAAAACATACACAACTCAAGGGTTTGTTAAACTGGATTTGTAGGCATCGCTCAATGAGGCGTACCAGGCATCCGACACTGAAGAAGATCAGCAATTTACACCAGTCAAAGAGAAGCAGCTGTGGGTCTAACAACGGCAGCTGTGACAAGATGAACATCAACACCGGGAGTGGGTCTAACAACCAGAAGCTCTGCTTCAAATGTGTGTTCATGTTTGAAAGTGGTTGTGGTACAAGTGTGAAAAGCTGTATGAGTAGATTCGACTGCGACAAAACTTCCCAACAAGACGGTACATTACGAGAGACGTCTCAACTGAATCACTAGTCTTGATCTCAATGTACAGTTCACAAGTTAATTACTATATATGTTGTGGTGTTCCATCCCTGTGATGGTGAGCGGACGAGGAGTCAGTCAGGAGG
>BOPN01000856.1:0-15000 GCA_017312705.2 Penaeus japonicus | reverse complement strand
ATTTTCCCCTCCTTGTCTCGGAAAAGTATTGATGATGAAAGATAAAATGATTATTGAAATGCCCATAAACAGTATAGAGAGTAAAATGAGGAGGAATGGATATGATGGTATTATTTATCTACCTTTGTTTGTTGTATTCTGTAAAAAAAAATTGTCCATACCCATAAATTGTGCATTTGTTTTTTGTTCTTTCATTTCTTTATTCCATTCTTATAAGTTTTAGGGCAGCTGACAGTAAACACTGTTTGTTGCTATGAGTAAGGATTTTTTAAAAAATGGATTGCACTGTTAATTGGTATTACTTAACCCCGTATGAAATACGAATGTATAGTAGCTCAGGAAAGCAAAAAACAGGAAAACTGAAATTCATGAAAACTGAAAAATATGACCAAATTAAACCAAACCCTTCTTGATTCGGAGTCAGTACATTTAAAAACATGTAGTTCAGAAAAATGGTTAAAAAACATATTATTTGAAACAGAGGAGAAAGATAAATGGAAAAAAGTATGAGAATGTGTGAAGTCATGTGAGGATGTTGTATTCTGAGGAATGAGATAAGGTAATTTTAATTCTTAAATTAGTAGATTACTTTTGTAGAAGTTCCTAGTCTGCTTATTGAAAGATGTTAAAATACTGCCATGAAAAAAACAGGAAAATTTTGTTACATAAAGTACACTGTTGTATGGAAACTATCAGTAGTTAGCTTATTGGAAACTGAAAGCAAAATGTACATTTGTGGAGAAATTGAGTGTATGTTAAATAATATTAAAATTTGATATAAATAAAAGAGGATAAAGGATAAAATATATTTGTCTACCTTTGGTGGAACTGGAAATTGTGAAAAAAATGACATATTACAACCTTATGAAATCATATTTGTTGCAATTTTCCAAAATCTATTACAAAATACACCGTTATCCATACATAAAATCACAATTTTTTATTTATGTCCATGCAAAATCTTATTTTATGTGTTTGATACAAATAAATATATGTAATAAAATTCTAAAATACAACTAATGTATTTTGATAGTTATAACAATTCTTCTGTAATTTTTCATATATCTATGGCTTTATTATTTTATTAAATATTTGTTAGTAGAAACCTAACATTCATCTGTCTATTTGATAAGGAAGACATACACCCAGCATAAACATAACAATGGAAGGTGATAAAAAATTATGGTAAAAATGCACACATGATGGAGAGAAATGATGTATGTGCAACAGTGAAATACTCAGAAAGGTTAACTGTGTTTCTTTTAACACCGTGTGTTGGATACTCAAGTAAACTGGTTGCACATTCTTACTTAATGTAACATTTTTTTAAGAGTATTAAATCACATTGCTAAGTTTCCAAATGTACTTTGTATGTTGTTTTAGTTAAGAATTATTTATCATGATGTCCCTTTTTTATTCAGATAAGTGCATGAGTTGATATACCAATACCTTTAACCAAACGAATCACCCTACCGATCATACGTAAAAAGGCAAACTCATTTACAAAGGATCCTTTCTGCTGTAGGTGACCATGGAAGAACAGATGATCTTTGGGGCACTGCAGACGCTGAATGAGGAAGCATGCGAAGATGTCCTTGAAGAGCAAGAGAAGGCTGACCTTGCACCTGCAGCCTCCCATCTCTCAACAGTAACATCAGGTCAGTTGTCATGTTGCAGAGGTTGAGCAAGTTTAGTCTGAGATTGTGCTTGGGCTGATGATTATTGCTACAGCCTGTGTGAGTTGTGTATGTGTGAAATCAGTCCTACACTGCTAATCAACACTGCATGATTCAAAGCTATACACATTAACTAATCCTGCATATGCATATATATGTGTGTGTGTGTATATATATGTATATAATATATATATATATATATATATATATATATATATATATATATATATATATATATATATATATATATATATATATATATATATATATATATATATATATATACATATATATATATAAATATATAAATATATATATATATATATATATATATATATATATATATATATATATTTATATATTTATATATATATATATATATATATATATATATATATACATATATATATATAAATATAAATATATATATGTATGCATAAGTATTACCGTCACTGTTGCACACTCAAATTATATTTTTGATGAAAACTTTAATCTTAAGTCATTATTAGGAAAATGATGTATGTAAATTAGACATTATAGTTATGATAAGATAACATTAAACCCTTTTTCATTCAGGAAACACAAAATACCAATCACAAATGTTGCAAATGATGAACCTCCTGCAGGAAGTCAATGAAGTGTACAAGTGCCCAGGACTCATGTCAGCCAATAAAGCAATAAACTATTAGGTGACTTACACCTACTTTTTCAGGCACCAGGACACGTGATTGGAGACACACTACACAACACATGCACATGCACATGCACATGCACATGCACATGCACACGCACCTGCCCATGCCTGTGCACACACACACGCACACGCACACGCACGCACACACACACACACACACACACACACACACACACACACACACACACACACACACACACACACACACACACACAACACACACACACACACATACACACACAGACAAACACACACATGCACACACATATACACTTATATGTATGTATATGTGTGTGAGTATGTATGTATGTATGTATGTATGTATATATGTATATATATATATATGTATGTATATATGTATGTATATATGTATATATATATGTATGTATGTATATATGTATATATGTATATATGTATGTATATATATATATATATATATATATATATATATATATATATATATATATATATATATATATATATATATATATATTTATATATATATATATATATATATATATATATATATATATATATATATATATATATGTATATATGTATACATATATATACATATATATGTATATATATATGTATATGTATATATATATATTTATATATATATATAACTATATATATATATATATATATATATATATATATATATATATATATATATATATATATATATATATATATATATACATATACAGTCACACACATATATATGTTCCTCATCAGGCGTAAGCAACGGGCCCTTGAATGAGCGGTACTGTAGTGTACCACCCGTCCAAAGAGGGTTAATAGTTGAAAAAAAGGGGATGTAATCTTTATTATTTCCATATCAAACAGTACTTTGCCAAGGCTCACCCACTGAAACCTCCAGACCAATATGTCGATCTGTAAATGCATATACCTCTTCATCCGAGATAAATAGTAATACCACTTAGTCTTAACCCATCCCCGACGGGGGAATTCTAGCCTTGAATGTCCAAATGCCGGGGCGTTCGAATTATTAGGCCTAAATCAATTGAATGGCTGGCACAATACTGTGCCGCCCGGCCACTGGGCTTTTGAATGCGCAGTACAGTACTGTACCACCCGTCCAGAGAGGGTTAAAATAGATATAGATATATAAATATATAGTATATATATACATATATATATACATATATATACATGTATTTGTTTATATATCAGTTGTATCTCATATCTAGTTTTTTACTTTTATTTTGAGTATTATCAGGTATTCTATGGAAATGACATTGTTCACCTCTTCACCTCTCTGTAAATTCATGATTTTCAGGTAACAAGTCAGCATTACTCAACCAACTTAGGAATATCTGTTGTTGCTTTGAAATATATGATGCTTTAGGACACGATCTAGATGAAAGAAATAAAATTGTTAGCTTGAGATGTTATGGATATGTTATTATTAATTATTTGCATAGAGTATTACGCTGTGAGCCATTCTTTCTCAATGTGAGGTGATTCTGAAGTCTCAATTCAATCATGATATTTATTGCATGGAAGTTCTCCTTATGTTCCAGGGCTACATATGTTTACACACACACACACACACATATATATATATATATATATATATATATATATATATATATATATATATATATATATATATATATGTACTTTAAGGTTCATCTCTCTGGTGTAAGCACTGGAAGTTTGAATGAGTGTATACATCATCTCTTATGTAACCACTTGATGTTTCTCTTGATAACATTGTATTTTTTGTATAGAGAAAAAGATATCATGAAAATATGTCAATCATTTAAAAGAAACTGTATCCAATAAAGTATCATTACATTTGTACCATCCAATTTTTGCATATAGATATCAAATGAGTGTTTCCTGTTTTTCACATCATCTATGTTGTTTGCATGTGTGTGTGATGTTGTACTTGTGCATTAGTCTGTCTCCATCTGTTTGTCTTTGTTTGTCTGTCTCACACAAATTCTATTCTATGCTATTCATCAGATGTTTGGTATAACCATTGATACATTTCCATATCTCATGAAGTGAAATGTATCAAATAGTTTTGTAAGTAAGGTAATATTACAGTATGTTATCAGACAATAATATTAGAAAAGATTCATCTCATCACCACTCCTCTATAGATAATTACAACAAACACATTTTCTGATGTACATTGCTGATAGATGTATCATATGTTTTGCTATGCAGTTATGAATCCTGTAAAGTATTGTAGAGAATTGCATTTAAATGTTTGAGTAGAAAACGTCTGTCTCATGAGGAGAAATAGGTAGTCTTTCCATCATGAAATTCTTCATCAAATGAGTTACAAATCAGTTTTCTACATTTTTCAAAAGACTAGTTCATATAGTCTAATTATCTAAATCTGTCTTACCAGTTAAGCAAGTAATTTAAATATCACTCAGACTTGAGCAGGATGTAATATTACTTACTGCTCATGCAGACTAAGAAGAATAATCCCCAAAGAATTTTTTTTTTTTTTTTTTTAAGCATAAAACATTTGATGAAGAAGCCTATTGAAAGCCTGGCCAAACTAACATGATAATAAGTGTTAGATAGACTGATATGTTAAACTAACCCTTTAGACGGTGGCGATGAGATTGGTGATGGTGACAGTGTGAGGCTCATCGTGCAGACCAACCTGGTGGGCCCACTCCACTATCCGCGATCACCTACATACTCACCCATTTGACAAAGTAAGTAGATAGCTAGGCCTTATAGAGCTAGACGTTACGAACAAGCCTATTATGAATTGAGACCTTGTAAGCTCTTTCTTCTTCTTCTTCTTTTTATGAAATCCTCTCCTTTCAGACCTTTCATTAGATTATCATAGTCACTCATGGTATCACTCTTTGATTTATTTCCTCCACAACACAGGAAGAGCAATGTACTTACCTGACCTACATTATAATGCCGTCCATCAACACAATGCTGCAATGCATCCCTATCATTACACACTCCAACACAAGAGGAAAACACTATTGGGATTATTTAGCATATAAGTTATCATTCTTAAAATCATCATCATAATCACCACCCTCACTATCATCAGATATAAAAAATATTGTATAACTCGTATCACCATATGTTATCATAATGAATTGCAATATTAAAAAGGAAATGTTTTGTTAACAAAGGCCAAGTGTTTATGCTTTTGAAAAGCAGTCCTGCGGCTATGTAGGTGATATTGTTGTACATGATTTATAAAATGAATGTGCAATTACAGTGTATGAAATATGTTGCTGTATTTATTTTAAAGTTTCAGGTTTAAGAAAATAAGTATACAAGGTTTGTATTTTATGTATATTATCACCATAGTCCTGTATTTGAGCTTAGCTTTCACTGCACACAGCTTTCATAAAGGATGATGCAATTATGATTAATTAGAGTATATTTCCCCCTCCTCACAGGCACTATTGACTGAATTACTGAAGCTGCAAAATGATGTTGTGTGTGTGTGTGTGTGTGTGTGTGTGTGTGTGTGTGTGTGTGTGTGTGTGTGTGTGTGTGTGTGTGTGTGTGTGTGTGTGTGTGTGTGTGTGTGTGCATGTGTGTGTACATGTGTGTATACATACATGCATGCATGGGTATGCTAGTGCATATGCATGCATGAGTGTGTACTTGTGTGCATGCATGTGTCAGAGTGTCAGAGAGATATGTATCCAAAGCAGGGGCATAACTGCATGGGGGCACCAGGGGCCCTCCCCCTGTACTCTAAAGTGCCCTCCAAATGATGTCCCTGATACACAATAATAATCAGCTGGGAGCCTGAATCAGTGACCTTGAGTATTATTATTGTTACTGACCAATGACACTGACACACAACTGTTTGATTGTATTTATTTCATATTTGGTATTTCAGTGTTTTCTGATAAAGATGAGATGTTTTTGTTACATGTAATGATTAGTCTCTTGATAGGCACAATGTGAATGAACGTTGATAAAGTTATCACTATCTTCTTTATCTTTATGCTGTAGTGGTCACAGCATACAGATAAATATAGAATGTGAGTGTCAAATGCTGTTTATAACCAAAAAAAGCTTTGTTTCTGTATCTGTATGTTCATAGATGGAAAGTCTACATTAAAAAATGCATTTTGGGAAAGTCTATGATTGGCAGAATTGTCTAAAAACAAAGAAGGAATGTAGACACACTAATGCATTAGCATCTAAATTTAGCATGATTGGTATTTGACATGAATTGGCAGATTTAAGTGCAACTGCAGACAATTGTTTAACTGCAATGCATTGTATTTGTACAAACTGTTATGTAAATGGACATTACAAAGTAGTGTTTGATATCTCATGTATTTATATATGTATAATATTAATAAAGTGGAAATATTTAATGAGTTCAAGAGCACTATTATGAACTGATAATACATTCTTATATTTTGAATTAGTATTTAAAGTATCATTATTTTATCATCTGACAGGAGAGAATGGAGAAGGAGAAGGCTCTGTGGTTAATGGGGGAGAGGAAATGGATGTGATGTTCCTGCAGTCGTCACCACTTCTCTCTCATCGTGTTGTGTCTGCACCAACTTCAGATGTGGAATCGACTGCACCCTCCCATGCCTCCAGCTTCTCCCCATACAAACCAAACAATGTGTCACTTTCCAGGTAATCCGTAAAATAGACTTTGAAGTCACTTTATAGGTAGAGTATTGCTGGGGTGTTATCTTTTGATGTATTGCTTGTAATGGTAACTGGAACAGCAGTTATGATGACAATGGTTAAGATAATGGTATTTATAATTGTTGTTTTTATCATTGTTATCATTATTTTCATTGTTTTTGCTGTCATTATTAAATTAGTTTGAATTTGATATATTTTATCTTCATTTATCATGCTTGAAAATAGACTGCAATATAAGGAAGAATACTTATTTTTAAAGTATATTATAGTCAAACAAAATTACTAAGTGGTATTATAACCCTTTCTTTTGCTACCTTTTCAGAGCTTCATCATTACGTTGTTCGTCAACCTCAACCTCACCAAAACACAGCACAAGTGACAAGCCGTTAGGGGTGCCAACTCTTAGGAGTGAAGGCAGAGAGTCTTCACCTATAGGAAGGGTTTGTATATGAGTCTGTGTGCTTTATCTGTCAAATAAAAAAACAATAAGATGCTCTTGAGAAGATGATAAAAATTGACTTGTTGGTATGATTGAATGTGTGTATGTGTGTGTGTGTGTGTGTGTGTGTGTGTGTGTGTGAAATTTTTCATTGTAATAGTTTTTTTTTTTTTCCTGTTTAACAGGTTTCAGTATCGAATACTTCGTCTCCACTGCGCCGTAGTCGACCCCAGTCACTTAACCTGGGTCGTGGGCACCATGACCCAGATGCCTCTAGTCCCGACACGCCTCAGCAAGATAATCTAAAGGATGGGGAAATCCCTCAGGCATCCCTACCAGATTTGCCAGGAGCAGTGGCGGGGATGAAACATGTCACCCTTGCAGAGCAGTTCTCTTCCAACTCCATGGAGAAACTGCGCCGCCTTAAATACAAACTCCACCGTGCCCTGGGCTCCCACGACGGGTCGCTAAGCTTCCCTTCGGATGATGCGGAAACGTCACCCTTAGTTCTGGCAACGCCCGCACAACCGTCGCCGGTAGCTACGCCAGACCCAGAAGTGGCCAGCCAAAATGCTAATTCGGTTGAGACTTCAAGTAGGCCACTGACACCACTGTTAAAACAAAATGCTTATGAGTCTTCACCTGGACACATAACTTGCAAACTACCATCTGTTGATCGTGAAACCCCAGTTTAAGACAACTCCATGCTGGAATAGTTATTTTCATATCATATAGACTTAATAAGAAGCTTTCCATTTAGAAATAAGGAATTAAATATTCTCACTCACACTCACACTCTCAATCTCACACATGCATGCACATGCACACTCACACTCACACTCACACTCACACTCACACTCACACTCACACTCACACTCACACTCACACTCACACTCACACTCACACTCACACTCACACTCACACACTCACACTCACACTCACACACACACACACACACACACACACACACACACACACACACACACACACACACACACACACACACACACACACACACACACACACACACACACATATACATATATATGTATATTACAAGAGCATACCTTTATATGTATATACTGCAATTATTTTGAAACAAGTAGTAAACAAGTTGAAAAATATCTTTATTCATCTTAGATTTCTACCAGTTTTTAGGAGTTTGAATAATGAGTTATTATGAATGAACATGATAAGTGATATCCACAGAGAAAATGGTGCTATGCTGTCACCAGACAGGGAGCTTCTACAAGTCATCAAAATGTGATAGAGAAATAAGACTGCTTATGGCTGTGACAGTTGTTGCAATTTTATTTTCTAGAGATTCGTTATACCATAATGCAAAGCTTTTCATCTGAGGTTAGATGGTTACAGAGTGCTGGAGTCCTTTCATTTTACTTTTTCTTTTTGATCGTATTGTATTTTTCTTTTTTCCTTTTTAGTGTTGATGAAACACTTAAAGACACATAACTTTTAAGGCCTAGTTACTTTATTTGTGTCTTATTAGGTAGCTATGGTGCTATTACCTTTTTTTTTCATTTATTTTAATTAAAGGGCAGTATTGCTACTTTCTTAAGCTTGCTGTCTTAAAAAATGACATCAGTAGTCTTATTATTTTTAGTAGTACACTATGTTTACAGCCTTTATTGAATCCAACGTTATAAAATTTGTGTTGGCTCTCTTAAGTATGTGCCAATTGTGATACTTATAATACATCCATTTATTCGCTGGTGGCAACACTAGTTCCATGTAAGGGCAGTAAGTTAGATGACATATATGTTGTCACTCTACTGAATGAAACAATGTTCTCTTAGTTTGGTTTTTATATTACTTTGATTGACATAGTAATATGGGATATCTGGCTCTTGATAATATGAACTGTGACATTCTGTTCTTGAAATATGTGTCAAAATTTTCACAGACTTATTGTGTATATTTATAAGTAATAATAGGCTTACTATGACAAGCTACTGAATGTACATGCTATACACATTAATACTTGATAATTTACACCAGTGTGCCTGTGTTAAGATTTTTACTTATTCACTTTAATCTGAATGTTTCAGGGCAGATTATCAATGTTTTGATTGAGTGGAAACTAAGACCTTCAAATTGGAGGACATTTTTTCGGGAATGCAGCAGTCTTAGACAATGCTTGAGATGCATTCATTTTCTACATCCGTTCCTCCCATGCATCAGTTGTACCGTTGTAGGTTCAAGTGAGCATTTAGTGTTAATGTCGCCATTACCAGATATTGTATGTTAAACCATTTTTGTCTCCTATTTTAAATGTGTATTCATCCATTGTTTATTCTAGCAAGTAATATGTCATGTTTTCTCATCCTTTTGAATGGGGAAACTTCCTTCAGTGGTTACCTTTCATCACACTTGATTCCAGCGTCAGCATGTCCTTGCCATTAAATGGCTCGAGGGCAAGAAATGCCTTGCAACCTCTGCAAGACCTTTGCACTTACATTTTGTGTGATTGCCTTTTTATTCCATGTTAGTTGTCCTTTAGTTCTAGATAAGACTTGTATCTCTTTTTATGAAGACATTATTTAATTAGATTTAGTGTACCTGAAGATAATAAGAACAAGATGCCAATGGGAATTTCTTGGTAGCCAACTATAATTAACAGGAAGATATTTTTTGAATGATTGTAGATATTCTCATAGATTCTCTCATACCTCACCTTCTTGAACTGTATTGGTGTGTTTCTTGGTTATGCCATCTCCGATAAGGATTATATACACATTGTAATTGGCAATATCAATCACTCATTGTCATGCATTTTGTGAGGGCTGAATTGTACTTCAAAATGAGTATCATTTTATGCAAATTAATCATGGACTGTAATGTGTTTCCATTTGCATTTATCTTCATACATCTTTTTAATATGAAGGTCATTTCATATCATAACATTATCATCTCTGTAACATATATTGTAGTGATGTTATTTGATTTTAAACAATATTCAGTGCTAAATTATAATGTAATACCAACATCTATTTGTAAATCTATTTATGTTTACTTAATTAAGTTACCTAATCTTATTATTAATGTTTATTTTATTACCTATAATGTAATAATGATTTGAATGGGTCCTTATTGGTCAGTGCTTTATATTCATGTAACCATTTTCTGTTGTTACAAATGTGTACAACAGGGCATTTACAGGAAGTTTATAAATAAACCGAAAATTACAAATATAATTTATATTTCTTTTGACCCAAACTGTAAACATAGAAATATACTCTCAGCGAAAACTCATTATATTTCCTGACAATTATTGCACACTTCAGTGATTACATCATGCATTTGCAAAATTCAGAAGAATGCAATGGAGTCCCTGTCTCCCATTTGTTTGCTTTTGTCTTTCAACCATTCACACTTCTTATATTGGTTTTGCAGATTTTGAGCCATTTATGGGCGCTCTACGATATTTCGCTCAGAATTTTGAGTCGTGCAATAATTATTAGTTGCTGTGTTTGGAACATCCACTCCAGATATGACATGCTATCTTCAGCTCTTTCTTTTCAACTTTCATTTTCTTTGCAAAATTTTTGAGATTTTAACACATAATAATCACTTTAACAACCTGATATCTGCACAAAATATGGCTTGTTCCTTTGTTATTTTAAATGTTGCACTTTATTGTGGTACATATGAAAAACTCTCAAAATAGAAGAAAAACTGAAATTATTATTTGAAGTTATCAGGGTATATTTGGAATGAACGCCTTTAATGCGAGAGTTCGTTGTTACCATTTGACAAGCAATAATGATAATATATATATATATATATATATATATATATATATATATATATATATATATATATATATATATATATATGTGTGTGTGTGTGTGTGTGTGTGTGTGTGTGTTTGTATATATATATATATATATATATATATTATATATATATATATATATATATATATATATATATATTATATATATATATATATATATATATATATATATATTATATATATATATATATATACACACACACACACACACACACACACACATATATATGTATATATATATATATATATATATATATATATATATATATATATATATATATATATATATATATATATATCAAAACATAACATAAGAAATGGTTAGTTTTTTCCACAAAGAAACGAACAGTATACATCTTTGCCCCAATGACTACGACCAGCTTAAATTCCGAATCTTCCTGTATTCATAGTTCTTTAATTATCAACTCGTTTTCATCCATTCTGCCAGCAAGCCACCCCCCCCCCCATCGAAAAGATAATGTGTTCAATAAATAATATACCTATTCCGATTGATATCTGATTGATATCATCATTGTCATCATTAATAAAACGTTTTAACCAAATATATATGCGATTTTCTTATATAGTACTGAAGGCTTAATTATCTCACCCTTCGAATTTGATTTTAGAACCAAAATTACAAAATGACCGAAGAACAAAGAATTTATACATGGAAATGGAAATGGCCCAAGTGCAATGAAAGATTTAATTTGCATCAGCATAAAATAGATTACACAAACCATAATGTAATCTGACGGAAGCAAAAATGCAACTAGGCCTATGATATTTAAAGTTTGAAAAAAAAAACGTGTTGCAGAGAAGCTTGCAAGTGTCCACCCACCCACCAAGCTTAGGAGTGTCCATACGCCCACTGATGCTGGTGGGTGATGCCTGTGGGCTTTTTTTTTTTTTTTTTTTTTTTTTTGTTATCGTGATGATTATCATATGAATAATGTGAAATCAATACCAAGGGTAGTAGTAGTAGTAGTAAGGATATTAATGACAATAGTATTAACAATAATATAGTGATGATGATGTGATGACGTTAATGATGATAGCAACAACGACGACAACGAGGATGATGACGGTAATTGAGGATGAGGAAGATGATAATGATAATGATGATAATAATGACGATAACTACGAATAATAGCGATAATAATATTGGTAATAATGATAATAATAATAATATTAATAATAGTGATGATAATAGAAATAATAATGATAATGATAATAAGGAAGATAACAATAATAACGATAATGATAGTAATAATAACAATAATGATAATAATGAAAATAATGATGAATCATAATCTTAACAATCATAGTAATGCTAACGATGATGATGATATAATGACAATAACGATAATAATAGCAATGTTATTAATGATTCTAAAAAATACGATAATGATAAAAACGATAATGATTCTAATAATGATTGAAATTCGGATTTAATATTAATGCAATAACTAAATCGAGCATGTTCCTCGTACCCTTCGTAAGGAGACATGACCTCACAAGAGCAACGATATCGGATGAAGTACCTTTTATTACTACCTTAGAGCATTATATAACAGCTGTTCATAGTCTGTGGTTGCCTGTTTCATGGTGACCGGAAATAATATAGAAAGATGTGCGGGGTAGCTTGGTAGATCTGCATGGGGAACTTTCCGTCGAGAATTGATAATACTGCTTCTACGATATCCCTTATATATATATATATATATATATATATATATATATATATATATATATATATACTTTTCTCTCTCTCTCTCTCTCTCTCTCTCTCTTCTTCTTCTTCTTCTTTTTCTTTCTTTCTTTTTCTTTTCTTTCTTTCTTTCTTTCTTTTCTTCCTTTTTTTTTTTTTCCATTTCCGAAATTTGACCGGAAAGAAAAACGCGTTGAAGGGCAAACTCTAAACAAACGAAATATGAAAAAATGTTACACAAACATTACTCAGTCGATGCTTTTTATTGAAATAGAGCTTAACTACCGAACAAAGTAAGAGTGAAAATATGGAAGCATTTGAGGTGCTGCAGGAGTGGGGTTCTTCCTGAAGTCTCTCACAGCTGATCGTTCAATTTTAACTGCTGAATGAAGTAATGTTGATTTGATAAGTAAGTAATTTGTTCCTTTATTTATTTAATTGTTTTTATTATTTTTTGTGAGATGATTAGACCTATAAAACGATGGGATGCAATGCAAAATTGATTGGATTGAATACTTAAGAGGTAATAATTGTAAATTGCTAGATTTGGTGTTTAGTTGTACTTTATTTACAATCCTTTTGTTATCATTTTGTAATTAAATGGCTCTCTGTACAAGCTTTGATATATCTGTCACATGGTCAAAACATTATACATCAACATCATAATACAGAATGATGTAACATGATTATCTTCTAAGATATCAGATGATAAAAAATCAAGTAGCTCTTGTATGTATCAATATCATATGATCATAAATGCTCTTCATAGTGCTCTCGTTCCTTCATTACTTGTTTAAGCGATCTACCAGTACAGACCGCACCCTCGTCTATGTCCACTATCACATCAATAGATTATTTTGTTGGTTTTGTGTGAGCCTTAGATTATTTTTTCTTGCAAGAATCAGTCATCGTGATTCGTGCAACAGCTTTTATCAGGTCAGATTAAATTGATCGTTCAAGTTTTACTTACAGGATGTTCTGATAGTGAAGGTTTGTAACTACCAAGTTTGATTTTATTATTGTTGTTTATTATTATAACAAATCTTTTATTATCCATATATATACATACATACATACATACATATATATATATATATATATATATATATATATATATATATATATATATATATATATATGTATATATATATATATATATATATATATATATATATATATATATATAACACACACACACACACACACACACACACACACACACACACACACACACACACACACACACATATATATATATATATATATATATATATATATATATATATGTATACACACCATTTTATACTTGATATCATGCACCTGCTTCATTCCTTCATAATTCCTTCAGAGAGAAAAAAAAACTTTCTCCTCCCATCCATTTTCGTATTGTCAATAAATGATCAAGAGTTATGGGCTGACCATTTCTACAATTTGATTTACACTCTCCTTCAGAAGAAGAGCATAGCAGCACATTGCACCTCCGAGGACCTACAGGAAAATAATCCTTATTCCCCTCTCAGGAGAAATAAATGTATCACCTTTAATTAATATAGAATAATAATAATTCATATAAAAAAGTAATAATCTAATTAATATAACAAACATTGTATATAACTGTGCATTATTTTTCTATATAAATACTTCACTCCGAGATATTTTTAATTTTATGAACATACTTATTTATCACATACTAATCATGTGCCGAAAAAAAGATATATAAGAGAAAATAATCTTTAAAGAATGCACTTGCAGGGTTTTGATTAGTGCTCGATGGGAATTACGCGTGTTGGATATTTCTAGCATCTTCTACACTTGAATCAATACATTCTGTTCAGCCGACTGTTATTATGGAAAACCTCGTCTCTGCCCGTAGAGTTTTGTCATGTATGTACATTTATTTTCTTTTTCATGCATATATATACTAACATACATACATACATACACACACACACACACACACACACACACACACACACACACACACACATATATATATATATATATATATATATA
>BOPN01000855.1:380000-382500 GCA_017312705.2 Penaeus japonicus | reverse complement strand
ATAGATAGATAGATAGATGGATATAGATATGTATTTAGATATATTGATAGATGGACAGATATATATATATATACATATATATATATATGTATATATATATATATATATATATATATGCTGAGAGAGAGAGAGAGAGAGAGAGAGAGAGAGAGAGAGAGAGAGAGAGAGAGAGAGAGAGAGAGAGAGAGAGAGAGAGAGAGAGAGAGAGAGAGAGAGAGAGAGAGAAGATAGAGAGAAAAACAGAGAGAGAGAGAGAGAGAGAGAGAGAGAGAGAGAGAGAGAGAGAGAGAGAGAGAGAGAGAGAGAGAAAGACAGAAAATAGACTTGAACAGCTTTCATATTTTTTCCATAGTTGTCAAGGTAAACGTTCATACGCACCTCGATTTATTATTTATAGAAAAATAGTATACGCAATCTCATGAGAGTGTTAAAATAATATGTGACTTTAGAAATACTCAAAGTACTTTTAAACAAAGAAAAAATATATATGACAATTACGGGAGCAGTTGCAAAGAAAATTATTTTTTGGAAATTTTGTATGAAGTTGTTAGTTTTAATGAGCATGGTATGTTTTTTTACCCTTGTTATAGTGCTATTGTTAATTGTTATCATCATTGTTATCATTATTGTTATCAGCATAAGATAATTGTTATCATTGTTATCGTTATTGTTATCATCTTTAGATAATTGTTATCATTATTATCGTTATTGTTATCATCTTTAGATAATTGTTATCATTATTGTTATCATCTTTAGATAATTGTTATCATTGTTATCATTATTGTTATCATCATATGATAATTGTTATCATTATTTTTTCATTAAAATTATACGATTTCGACATTATGACTGACGTTGTTATTGTGTTTATCTGTATCTATTGCTATCATTGTTAACTTTTTCAATTATCATCTTTTTTATCACTTGTTCGTTTTCGTTACTTTAATTATCATTTGTGATTAGCCTTAAAGAGTTGAAAACACATTAAAGATCATTTTGTTGAATATAAAACCCTGCTCATTATCTTCATTCCCCCCCTCCCCTCCCCGCTCCCCCGCTCCCAGTATCCCTCTTCCCCTTCCCCCTCTCTTCCCTGCCCCCCTCCCCCTCCTCTCCCTTCTTCCTCCTTACTGCCTCATTCCTCCCCCTCTCCCCCCTACCCCCTCCCTTACCGTCTTTATCCCTGTACCCTACCTTATCCCCCTCCTCGTCCCTCCCTTATCCCTCCTCATCATTCCATAGTTCCTCTCTACTTCTCCCCTTCCTCCTCCCTCCCATCTCCCCCTACCTCTTCCTCCCCTCCCCCTCTTCCTACTCTCTCCCCTACCCCTCCTTCCCCCATCCTCCAACCTCCTACCTCCTTCCCTTTACCCTCTTTTCCTCCCCTCCCCTCCTTCCTTCTCCATCCCTCCCCCCTCCCTCCTACCAACCCCCTCATCCCCCTCCCCCTACCCTATCCCCTCCCTCTTCCAACACCTTCCTCCTCTCCCCTCCAACTCCTCCCTACCTCCTTTTCTCCTTCCCCCTCCAACCCCCCTATTCTCCTTCCTCCAACCTCCCTACCCCCCCCCTATTCTCCCTCCCCCCCTACCTCCCTTCCCCCCTCCAACCTCCCCTCCCCCCCTCCCCCTCCCCCTCCGCTCACTCCGGCGCGTCAACCTTCCCGCGCTCCGCCTCCCAACTCGTCCCGACCCTCTCACACGGATTCGTTCCGCCGGTCTTCGAAGTGACGTGCCGTATGACAGGATGCCGGACGAGCTGATGGCCGGATAATGGGGGGTTCCGCACTAGAGAGTTTTTAAATCGGAAATTATTTGAAAGATCTTTTTGAAAATAAGTTTTTTTTTGTGTCTGTGAAAGGGGATGTTTAGGAAAGAATGAAAACGAGAAATGGAAATCGATACTGACGCTTTCGAACGCGATGGGAATGTTGAGTTGTTATGCTTGTTTGTTTGTTTGCTTGTTTGTCTTTACTTATCTATTTCATTTGTCTAATTCTTTTCTTAAGGAAATATTTCGAGAAAAGAAATGGAAAGAAAGAAATAAATAGTGGGATATGCATATATATGAAAATATATGCATCTGTCTTTACGCGTACGTGTGTATGCATTTCTTTGTGTATACTTTTGATTCCGTGTTCGTGTGTGTGTGCGTGTGTCTGTTTGTGTGTGTGTGTGTGTTTAAATGTGTAAGGTTTTCACATTTATGCAAATGAATTACGTATATTTTTAGACACACACACACACACACACACGCACACACACACACACACACACACACACACACACACACACACACACACACACACACAGACACACACACATACGCACACGCACACACACATACGCACACGCACACACACACGTACTTTGTATTTGCGCTAAAAATTACGCCAAAGCTGAAACGTCGACTTCCCGACCCAAAAAATATGGCGTCGAAGAAGATAAACGTTTTCGCATATCGAGTCAACAAGACTTTGAAAAGGACAACAAAGCGGATA
>BOPN01000855.1:362500-365000 GCA_017312705.2 Penaeus japonicus | reverse complement strand
CTCTCTCTCTCTCTCTCTCTCTCTCTCTCTCTCTCTCTCTCTCTTCTCTTTCTCTCTCTCTTCTCTCTCTCTCTCTCTCTCTCTCTCTCTTTCTCTCTCTCTCTTTCTCTCTCTCTCTCTCTCTCTCTCTCTCTCTCTCTTTTCTCTCTCTCTCACTCTCTTACTCTTTCTCTCTCTTTCTATCTCTCTCTCTCTCTTTCTCTCTCTCTCTCTCTCTCTCTCTCTCTCTCTCTCTCTCTCTCTCTCTCTCTCTCTCTCTCTCTCTCTCTCTCTCTCTCTCTCTCTCTCTCTCTCTCTTTCTCTCTCTCTCTCTCTCTCTTTCTCTCTCTCTCTCTTTCTCTCTCTCTCTCTCTCTCTCTCTCTCTCTTTCTCTCTCTCTCTCTCTCTCTTCTCTCTCTCTCTTTCTCTCTCTCTTTCTCTCTCTCTCTCTTTCTCTCTCTCTCTCTCTCTCTCTCTCTCTCTCTCTCTCTCTCTCTTCTCTCTCTCTCTCTCTCTCTCTCTCTTTCACTCTCTCTCTCTCTCCTTCCTACCTCCCCCTTTCAACCCTTCCTTCCCCCATCTTCCCCACAACCATTCCTCCCCCTCTCCTCCCCCCACCTCACAACACTCCCCTCCTACCTTTCCCACATTCCCCTTCCCACCTCCCCCCCTCAACCATGTCCCCTCAACACCAACGAATAATAATACAGTCCCTGAAGACTAACCCCACTTTTCCCCCCTCCCTTTCCCCTTCTTCTCTCCCTTCCCTTCCCTCTGCTCCCTCCTCTCTCCTTCCGCCCCTCCTTCCCTTCTGCCCATCCTGTCTTCTTTTCTCCCCCTTCCTCCTCTCTCCCTCTCCCTCCCCTCCCCTCCTCTCTCTCCTCCTCCCTCCTTCCCTCCTCTCTCTCCTTCCTCCTTCCTCCTCTCCCCTTTCCCCTTCTTCCTTCCTTTTCCTTCTTGCCTATTCTGTCTTCCTTCCTCCTCTCTCACATCCTTTCTCCTCTCCCCTCCCCTTCCCCCCCTCTCCCCCACCCCTTCAATTCCTCCCCCCCTTACTTCTCTCTCTCCCCCTCTCTTCCCTCCTACTGTCCCTCCTTCCCTTCTCCTGTCCCTCTCCCTCCCCATCTTATTCCTCATCACCCCCTCCTCTCTCCCCCTAACCCTCCCCTATCCCTTTCCTACACTTACTCCTCTCCCTCCCTTCCCTCCTTCCTCACCCTCCTTCCTCCTCTTCCTTCCTCCTCATCCCCTCTACCCCTCCCTCCCGCCCCGCACCACCCCTTCCTTCTCCTTCCTCATCACCTCTCCAGTCTCCTCTCCCCCTCCCCCTCCCAACCAGCCCTCTGTTCGGCTCCCTTGGTTACGCTGTTTTGCATAAATACAGGCGGGAGACCAGGGGAAGATGAGGCGGAGGGTGGCGGCGGCGAGGGAATGGGCGGGCGGGGGAGGAGGAGGGAGGCGAGGAGGAGGGAGGGGAGGAGGAGAAGGGAGAGGGGATAGGTGGGGATGAGTGGTTTGGGGAGGGAGAGGTGTGTGGGGGTAGGGGTGAAGGAGAGAGAGAGAGAGAGAGAGAGAGAGAGAGAGAGAGAGAGAGAGAGAGAGAGAGAGAGAGAGAGAGAGAGAGAGAGAGAGAGAGAGAGAGAGAGAAAGAGAGAGAGAAAGAGAGAGAAAGAGGGAAAAGAGAGAAAGAGGGAAAAGAGAGAGAGAGAGAGAGAGAGAGAGAGAGAGAGAGAGAGAGAGAGAGAGAGAGAGATGTAGATAATAATAAAAAACAAAACAGAAAGAAGATAAAAGACAAAACAAAACAAATCAAACAAGAAAACACACTAAGAAGAAAGATATCAACATAGACAGGAAGGCGATAGACAGCCCGATACGTGACAGTAATAGATAGCAAGACAATGACTATCCTTCGAGAAGAATATATAATTAATCCAACAGGAAACAGGACATATCGACATTGCATTGCATTTCCTGCTAGAAATGACTCGGTGATTCTGAGGACGGTATGAGAAAGGGTGTGAGAGAAAGATGGAGGGAGAGAGAGAGAGAGAGAAGGGGGGGGGGGAGAGAGGGAGAGAGGGGGGGAGAGATAGAGAGGGAGAGATAGAGAAAGAGGAGGGGGGGGAGATAGAGAGGGAGAGAGAGGGGAGAGAGAGAGAAAGAGGGAGAGAGAAACAGAGAGAGGGAGAATGAGAGAGAAAGAGAGAAAGAGAGAAAGAGTGAGAGAGAGAGGGGGAGAGGAGGGAGAGAAGAGAGAGAGAGAGAGAGAGAGAGAGAGAGAGAGAGAGAGAGAGAGAGAGAGAGAGAGAGAGATGAAAATATTGAAATTATTATTATTCAGCCTTATCATCATAATTATTCTTTTGTGATTAATGTAGTTGTTGTAATAACCGCAATTATCAATATCATCATTATTTGTGTCATTATCATTCTTATGATTTTCATTGTAATCCCTATAATCATTTTCAATATAGTTATTACCATTATTGTTTTTATTATCATCATCATCATCATCATC
>BOPN01000855.1:322500-330000 GCA_017312705.2 Penaeus japonicus | reverse complement strand
TAAACATGTGCACACACACACACACACGCACATACACTTATATATATATATATACATACATACATGCATATATATATATATATATATATATATATATATATATATATATATATATATATATATATATATATATATATGTATATGTATATATATATATATATATATATATATATATATATATATATATATACAGTATATATATATATATATATATATATATATATATATATATGTATGTATGTATGTATACACATACAATATATGTATATGTGTATACTTGTGTAGTCATTTTCCCCTCATTCCCTCATTGAAGCAACCCAAAGGGATAAAAACAAACACAGTCTATATCCGAATAAAATTTTATTGTCTTCTCGAAATGTTTCCCAACATGGCGTGCTTTAAATCTCGCTCGAAAATACCAAAAATATACAAGTTTAATCTCTAGATTTCTCGTCATCTCCTTCTCCTACTTCTTCTTCTTCTTCTTCCTCTTCTTTGTACAGATGTGTGTCGCCTGTAGATCATTTGAAAAAAAATGAAAACAATCGAAACACAAAGGAAAATCAAACTGCGAACAGTCTCTTAAGAGAAAACAATGGAGCATTCGGCAACCTTTTATATTTTCTTTTTGTAATCATGGCCCCTTTATTTTCCTGGTATTTTCGACAATATCACAGCCCATTCATGGCGGTTTTAGTCTTATCTTATTTTCTAATTAACTATTTATTTTCATTTTTTTCTTTCACTCCCCGTATTACAGAGAAATTGTCTTTTTACTTCTTTGCTTTTCATCCTCGTGGTGAGCGAAATGCGTCATTCCCGTTTTCTTTCAGACAACTTGGCTGAAAGTCGGTGTTTTTAATTTCTATTTTTTTGCGTGTAGAGGATTATTTACAATTTTATCTCTCTCCTTTTTGGGGGGGAACTTAAAAAAAAGTTTCGTCACAAGATTTATATATATAATTATATGTATATATACTTCTAAGTTCGTTTTTTTATTTTTTTTTTATTAATTTTTATTTTCTTTAAGTCCTCCCTTGAACCCATCGATCCTCACGCCCCCCTAGCGGCCAGATGCGGAATCATAATCATAATAAAATGGCGTCAGTGATGCTAAAGGTTTTACATCAATAAATACTTACATATATACATTGCACAACACTGAATACAAATGTACAAAAATATCACAGCTTTCTACATCGATATCAGGTTTTGTAGAAGTTTGAGAGCTGAGGGATGCAACAGAAACGAGGCTGAGTATTATCAGAAAAATAGATTTAGGTTGCGAGGTTTTGGCAATTTCGTGACGTAAGAGTTTATCTATATAAACATTTTGACATTTTTTTTTTTAATTCGAATCCACGTCATTCATGAATTTTAGTGTGAATGAATGAAATTACCTGAAACTATGATAAGTCTATTAGTCTTACATCACGACTTGCTCATGACGTCATAAGGGTGACGTCACATACTAAAGAAAACCCGCCAAAGAAAACGATCAACATAGAAATCGATTGAAAACAAACTAACAAAAAAAAAATCAATGAACTTTGTCATTATATAGAGATCACGACCTCCCGCTGCTTTGTGTGTACTATAAAAATCTGCTAAAATCTATACAATTATATAAACACCGGAGCCATAATTTATTTATTTATTTTTATACAGAAGCGCTCATATATAAGGCAGTATACAAGCTCTCACAAGCAACATGGCCGCAGGAAATTAAAAGTAGAAAAAAAAAACGATTAAGAAATAAAACAAACAAACAAACAAAAAAGTAAATGCTGGTTCCACTGAAAAAAAAACACATATAAAACAGGAGATAAAAGAGAAAACAAAACAAAAAAAGGTAAATACAATAGTTGGGGCTTAAAAAAAAGAGAGAAAAAAAAAATAACGTGTTGACTCGATAAGGCAGATTCTTCGGCGAAGAGAATCTCTCCGCCAAATTATTACAAAATAATCAGATTCCCAAAAGTCTACTTCACATAAAAACTATCTATCTCTTTCTCTATAAACTCATCATCCATTATTTTAGGGAGAGGGGGAGGGGGCAGTGGAGGAAAGAGAGAGAGAGAGAGAGAGAGAGAGAGAGAGAGAGAGAGAGAGAGAGAGAGAGAGAGAGAGAGAGAGAGAGAGAGAGAGAGAGAGAGAGAGAGAGAGAGAGAGAGAGAGAGAGAGAGAGAGAGAGAGAGAGAGAGAGAGAGAGAGAGAGAGAGAGAGAGAGAGAGAGAGAGAGAGAGAGAAAGGAGTTTTTAAAAAAACGTATGTGTATGTGTCACATTCTTTTCTCCTGTTTTAACACTGAGAATATGCAGTAAATAGTCGAGAGTTCGTACACTGCGTTCGCGTAAGGGTGCGCAGATATCCAGTGGAGTTCACATCTTCGCTTGTTGTCGAGGCTGGATACCGCGTTCAACGACCGTGAACGCCGTTAATGTTAGCTGATGCCGCATGTAACACGTAGGAGAACAAGCGCCCTTATAAGTACCGGAGGATGAATACATTACAGTAAACACTGATATTACGGATAGTGAACGCGCGCCATGACAAGAGGCCCGGAACCAGTTAAAAAAAAAAAGAAAAAAAAAATGGCGGGCTGATAAAACACACAGCATCAAATTGGTCATTTGTTGAGGTACCGGAGACAGATAAGGACTGCCAGTAAGCGAGAACGGATAGCGGACAACCAGATATGCATCGTTGCTGAACGTTCGCGAGACGTAAAGGATTCTGTCTGTCTGTCTGGGGGTTCATTCATGTGCGAACGTTCACAGAGACACCGGATTCGTGGATCGTCTGCACGTTCAGGGAGTGACGGGATACACGTTGTTGTTCTTCTTCTCCTCCTCCTCCTTTTCTTGTCTGTCTTCTAGCAACGAACGTCCGTGGAAGCATCAGATATGGACCATTCTGTCGTAAAAAGGGCTTGGAGGTGAGGTACTGGATATGCCTGGTCTGTGAACTTTCGAGCTAACGTAGGATATGCATCGTCGAAGATCGTCCCAGAAGATGATAAAGGATATGCGTTATCAGTGGGTGTCCGCGGCGCCAGAAATGGATACCGTTGGCTGCCGCATCATCTCGCAAACGGCCGGCTGCGTCGCCAGTGAACGTTCAAAAGCCTCGGGATATAAAACACATCATACCTGAACATTCAAGAGAGCCCACGTGAGATTCGAAATGAATCGTCTGGACACTTGGTCGCGGGATCCGCAAAACGTGTAAGATAATAACGGTCTTCACGAGGTGACGGTTCTGGACGCCGTCTGCTTCGTCGGCGACTTCATCACTGGGTCGCCGCCGAGTCCCTGTCATCTGTCACCTTCGGCAGGGCGGGGTCTCCAGCCCTCCGCTGTGTCACCAGCGGGATTTCGTGAAGAGTTCTGGAAACTGTGGTTCGAGGACGGTCGGAGGAGCACCGGAGACGTCGTCAAGAAGACGTTCATGAGGTTTACGAGTGGGTGCTGTGACGTGGACAGTGGGCCTCGGGCGCCGTCGGGGGCGCAGGAGGCGCCGAGTGTCCTGTCACAACAACGTAAGGTCCGTTTAGGCACTGATTGAGAAGTCATCATCACGAGTTTCACTCAGCCGCAAGCAGGCCTCGCACGCATGCGGACGGGGGCGTCGCCGCCTTCACTGAAACGTCCGGAGTTCACGAACACACGCGCTTCGACGCGACGACGCCGTCACATGACCTTCACGTGGGGAGGGGGGGGGGGGGGGACGCGGAGGCACACTCGTCACTCGGGCGGGAGGAGCTCGAAGCTCCCCTTGGAACGCCGCCGTCAGAAGGGGAAGTCGCCGCGTGAACACACTCGTGGCTTAGGCACTTGGGAACATGGCAGGCGCGAGGGGCGGGCCGTGGGCACACACACGAACACGCCCTCCCACGTAACGCTCGGGGTCCTGCAGGAGGGAGGACCGAAGTCCTTCTGCTATACGACCACCTCGCTCGTCATGTGGTCCGCCTCCGCCGCCCTCGGGGAGATGGCCTTCAGGTTGATCTCCTTCTGTAAGCTCTTGCAGGCGGGGTCGTGCGGGGTGATGTTGCGCTCCACGTCGGCGTTCTGCACCTTGCGCATGGCCGTGGGCAGGCCGTGGGTCGGGGACTCGCAGTCGCTCAGGTCCGTCTCGGGCGTGGCCAGGCTGGCCTTGGGCACCTGGATGAGGCCCACGGGCGAGCCCAGGGGCGCCACCCGCGGGTCGCCGGGCCCCTGCGGGTTGACGCGCGAGCAGGAGGGCCCCGCCTCGTCGCCGGGCCCGCCGCAGAAGGAGGACGTCTTCAGGGGGTTGTGGTACCGCCACAGCTTCTCCTCGTTCTCGTTGTTGGACTTCTCGGCGTGGCTGTCCTCGGCGAGCTTGTGGCGCGACGAGTGGGACGGGAAGGCGTTGCGGTGGTGCGCCTGCAGGTGGCGCCGGCGACACTGCCAGTAGCCCAGCGCCGCCACCGCCAGCACCACCAGCACCACCAGCACCACCGTCACGGCCGCTAGCACTCCGTTGGCTATGCCTGCGGGTCAGAGGAAAGGGTTCTCCATGAGATTTAGATAGTGTGCACAAGGTGCTCTCACTCTCTCTCTCTCTCTCTCTCTCTCTCTCTCTCTCTCTCTCTCTCTCTCTCTCTCTCTCTCTCTCTCTCTCTCTCTCTCTCTCTCTCTCTCTCTCTCTCTCTCTCTCTCTCTCTCTCTCTCTCTCTCTCTCTCTCTCTCTCTCTCTCTCTCTCTCTCTCTCTCTCTCTCTCTCTCTCTCACACACACTCTCACTCTTACTCTTACTCTTACTCTCACTCTCACTCTCACTCTCACTCTCATTCTCACTCTCGCTCTTGTTCTCGCTCTCATTATCACACTTTTTCTTCCTCGCTCTCTCCCTCCCTCCCCTCCCTTCCTCCCACCCTTACCCTCCCCCCTCCCTTCCTCCCTCCCTACCCCACCCCACCCCACCCACACAACCCCACCCACTCACCCGGGCTCTCTCCGCTGACAACCGTAGTCTCCACTTTGACCTCGACGACAGCAGTGAGGGCGCTGACGGTGGTCAGTCTCTTGCTGACTAACTCCCCCAGGGTCTTCGCCGCGACAGTGACGTCACCGTGAGGACCTTCGGTACGATACGACTGTTGGGGGGAGGGAGGGAGGGGATAGGAAGGGGAGGGGGGTAGAAAGAAAGGGGTTAGCAAGGTTGGATTTTTTTATTTTTTTATTTATCTATTTCTTTTTTTTGAATGGGGTCGTATGTTTCATGAAGTTTATGAAAATAGACAACATCAGTAATGATGCAAAGGGAAGAGCAAAAAAGGGGGGGGGGGAATGGCAAAAGTGACAAAGAATATAAGAGACCGGAGGAGAGAGAGAGAGAGAGAGGGCGGACTCACCAGCGTTACTTCGACCGTGTCGTTGGTCCCCGAGACGAGGCCGCAGAGGATGATGGGCGAGGGCGTGGAGGTGTGTCCGTGGCGGCCAGCCCAGGCGGCGCGGAGGCCCTGGCACATGGTCTGCACCCTGGCGCCCACGTGGAGGCGGGCGCGGTCCAGCACCAGCGTGAGTCTGGCGCAGGCGTTGTTGAGCGTGGCGCGGTTGGGCTCGCAGTCGTCGGGGCCGGGGTTCACGGGCGGCGACACCTTCTGGTCGTCGTGGCTCAGGTCGCGGCACTCGCCCCACGGCTCGCACGCGCCCGACAGGCACCACTCGGGGGGGCCCGGCACGCACACCTGCGGGGGCGGAAGGGGAGGGGTTAGGTGGGGAGGGGGCGGGGGTGCTCGGGGGCCTCTGTGTGCATTAAATATACAAAACGACAATGAATATGTTATAGTCATCACTGCAAGAGCGAAGACCCCGCGGCCTGCGGGCGCGACTGACCTGCAGGGGCTTGCACGGGTAGTGCGCGGGGTCCCTCGAGCGCAGGCAGTTCTCGGGGCCGCACCAGACGTTGGAGCAGGAGGCGGTGCCGTGGCTGCAGTGGCAGGAGTTGCACTGGTGCGTCCAGACGGCGCCGTGCTGCCGCAGCTCGCCGCCCCACAGGCAGGGCTTGGGGGCGTCGACCCCCGTGTCGTTGGAGAGCTCGACGCGGTCGCAGCGGTGCCCCGTCCGCCCCGGCGGGCACACGCACCGGAAGTAGCCGGGGCCGTCCCTGCAGGTGCTGCCGAAGGCGCAGGGCGACGACGCGCACTCGTCGATGTTGATGCGGCAGTCGGGCCCGGCGAAGCCCGGCGCGCACCTGCACACGCGCGTGTTGATGCCGTCGACGCAGCGGCCGCCGTTGTAGCACGGGTACGTCGCGCACTCGTTGATGTTGTTCTGGCACGTGGCGCCGTCCCAGCCGTCCTGGCACAGGCACGTGAAGCCGTCGCCCGTGTTGACGCACGTGGCGCCGTTCTTGCACGGGAACGAGTCGCACGCGCGGCGCTCGGCTGAGGGGGGCGAAGGGAGCGGTTAGGGTCGCTGTCCAGCACACGCGAACGCACGCACGCACACACACACACACACACACACACACACACACACACACACACACACACACCGACACACACACACACACAACCCCCCCACACACACAACCCCCCCCCCCCACCCACACACACACACACACACCAGAAACACTAACACCACCAAAAAAAAAAAAAAAAAAAAAAAAAACAGTTCAACAAACAAACAAACAAACAAGACCCCCCCCACCCAACACCCAAACCCGAAGGCCCACGAAAGACTCACCAATCTGACAGGTCGTGCCCTTCCAGCCCTCGGGGCATCGACACACAAAGGCCGTGCCCAGGTCGGCGCATACCCCCCCATGCTGGCACGTGGAGGCGTCGCAGTGGGAGGTGGTGGACGAGCACGTGCGCCCCTTCCACCCTTCCTGGCACGTGCACGTGAAGTCCACCTTGCCATCGGTGCACGTACCGTTGTTGCGGCACGGCTGGTCGGCACACTCGTCCGTTTCTGGGGGGGAGGGAGGGGGGAGATGTACGAGTGAGATTGGGGAGAGATTTGAGGTGAGTTCTGAGGTGATTTTAACTGTGAGGAGAGTTTTGAGGTGAATTTGAAGTGAGTTTTAAGATGAGTTTGAGAATTTGGTTCTGATGAGGTTTGAAGTGAGGTTCAAAGTGAGTTTTGAGAAGTGACTTCGGGGAGAGTTTGGTTTTGAGAAGAGTTCTCGAGTGAGTTTGGGAAGTGAGTTTGATGATGCTGGAGGACGAGATGGAAAGGGAAGGGGAGGCTGTGAGGGGTGTGTCTAGGGGAGGCAGGGGGGAGGGAGGGGGGTGGGGGTAGGAAATTGGTGTGGGAGGGAGGGAGGGAGGGGGGGTAAGGACCTGGTGGGATTGTAGGAAGGAGGGGGGGGGGTAAGGAATAGGTAGGAGTGGGGGAGGAGGTATGAAAGAAGAGGGAAGAAGGAAAGGGAGTAAGAAAAGGAGTGAGAGAAATGTAGAGAAGGAAAAGATGAGAAATAAGGAGTGAGGCAATGAAAGGGAAAGAGAGGGAGAGAGAGAGAGAGAGA
>BOPN01000855.1:310000-317500 GCA_017312705.2 Penaeus japonicus | reverse complement strand
AGGATGGGAAGGAGGAGCAGGGGGGTGGGGGGGTAGAGTAGGAGGAGGAGGAGGAGGAAGAGGATAAAGAGAGGAGGGGGGGGGAGGAGGAGCGAAGGGGGAGGAAGATGAGAAAGAGTGGGGGGTGGGGGGAGAGGATGAGGAGAAAAGGGAGGAGGAAGAGAAGGGAGAGGGTAAAGAGAGAGAACGAGGAGAGGAGAGGAGAGGAGGGGGGAAGAAGGAAGAGGAGGAAGAAGAGGGTAAAAAGAGGGAGATGGGAGGAAAACAGGGGAGGTGAAAAGGAGGAAGAGAAGAAGAGGAAGAGGAAGAGGAGATGATAAGAACCCGGCCTGGTCTGAGGGCAGATGAGACCAAGATACCATCGAGAGTACATACCAGCGCTACCATACCGTGAAATCCTTGCTAACTGGCGAACCCTTGTACTGGGGGGTCCGGTTAGAGTTAGAGAGAGGGAGAGAGAGAGGGGGGGGAGAGGGAGAGGGGGGGAGAGAGAGAGGGAGAGGGGGGGAGAGAGAGAGAGAGAGAGAGAGAGAGAGAGAGAGAGAGAGAGAGAGAGAGAGAGAGAGAGAGAGAGAGAGAGAGAGAGAGAGAGAGAATAAGAGAGCCAGAGAGATGCGATTATCATATCACCCGCATCTCTCACATGGCTATACACACGTCAATGACATAGTACAAGGGTGTAGTACAGGACACATGACACGTGTGGCATGGGCGTGGCACGAGTGTCGGCTCCCATCAAAGGGTGACTGACAGGCTACTGGCCAGGCGGGTCCGAGTGGCACATGCAATCTGGGTTTGAATCTACGAAGAGTCAATCGGATAGACTAAGCTGGGTTTGGTCTTATGTAAATAGAAGTGAGGCATGATTTTTTTTTTTTTTTTTTTTTGTTTTTGTTTTTTTGTTTTGTTTTTGTTATCGTTCTGTTTTCCTTTCGGGTGTTGATGGCGTAAGGATTTGGGATTGGAAAGAATGAAGAATGATTGAATGGATGAATTATATGGTTTGATTGGTTGAAAGACTTAGTTAATTCCCTTGTAAGAAACGTGGTGATTTCAATGCTTTAGGTAGTAATCCTCTCTTTGGGTATTTGATATTTCTTTAAGATATGTTTCTTATTCATACTTCTGTCACTACGAATGAGGAAATGGAAAAATGGAATGCTATTTTTTTTTTCCAACATCCATTCACAAATAAAAACAGCTGACGAATTTGTTTGGAGCCTTACTTTTTTTTCTTTTTTTTTTGGGGGGGGGGTGGAGGTGGGGGGACAGGGGTGGCTTTCAATACAAAATGACAATCAATGTTGCAAAAGACGACAGCTTTGCAACAGCTGTTTCATATTACCATGTGTCGCCAGCGTTCCTAGTAATTGCTGCATAGATGTGCAGATGATATATATATATATATATATATATATATATATATATATATATATATATATATATATATACGTATGTGTATATATATATATATATATGTATATATATATATATATATATATATATATATATATATATATATATATATATATATATATATATATATATATATATATGTATATATATATATACGTATGTATATATATATATATATATATATATATATATATATATATATATATATATATATATATTCGATGATTCAAAAGGAATCAAAAACCACGACATTCCAAAACCCAAGGAAAGAAAACCAATATTAGTCCTCAGCTCAAAAAAAGAAAAAAAAAAAAAATAATAATAAAAAAATAAATAAATAGATAAATAACAACGACAAACCACATCCCAAACCACCAAATAAACAACTAACCAGAGTCTCAAAAACCGTACAGAAAAAACAACAACAACACACACAAACACACAAACAAATAAAACAAAAAAAGAGGGGAAGTACTCACTAATATGGCAATACTGTCCGGTAAAGCCAGGGTTGCAAACGCAGGAAAAGTCGCCGTCGGTATGGCTCACGCACCGGCCGTGTCTCCCGCAGATGTTGGAGGGCACGAGCTTCACGGGTCCGGGTTTCCGGGTATCGGGCATGAGGCAACTGTCCACAACTGTTTGGGAGGGACGGGTAGAGGGGGGGTGAGGCCCAGCGTGGACAAGTGGCAGGGGCGTGCGGACGGTGGAGTAGAGGTACCAAAGGTGTTGGAGGCGGAGGGTTAGGAAATAGCTCACCTTGGTTTCGGAGGCTGGGGGAGGGGAGAGGGAAGGGGGAGAGTGCGTTGGCAGGAGGGATAGGGGAGGGGAGAGGGAAGGGGGAGAGTGCGTCGATAGGGGGGATAGGGGAGGGGAGGGGGGGGGGGGGCATTGCACACGCGCGTGAGAGCGAGTGAGAGCACGCGCGCATAGAAACGCAGACACATACACACGTACATACACACGTACACACACACACACACACACACACACGCACGCAAGAGCATCATTGTTTGCGTTTCCATTAATCCCAAAATGGAAAACAAAACCCCAGGAGATGAAGGAAGGGCATGGAGAGGGTACGACAAACAAAGGAATATGGAAACAAAAGGAATAAAGGAAGTGAGAGAGAGAGAGAAAGAAAGACAACGGAATGGGGAAGCGTTTATGAAATAACATAGTAATAATGGCAAGAATATATAATTTTTTTCAACCAATTAAAAAAGAAAAAAAAAAATAGTTGAAAAATCACAGCAAACAAAATGGAAACAAAACCACAAAGTCTCATTATAAAACAAAATATATCAGAAAAAAAATCTAAAAAACAAAAAAACTAATCAACCTAAAAAAACATATATCTCAACGATCCAAAACAAAGCCAAAGACACACAAACACAAGTAAACAAAAACACAAACAAAGACACTATACCTTGACACGGGGGTTGAGTACAGGCTGGGCGGGGTTGAGAGCAGTTCTTGCCCCCCCATTGCTCAGGGCAATGGCAATAATAGTCGTTCTGGGTATTAATACATGGGGCTTCATTATCACATGGGTTCGGGTTGCATAAGTCGATGTCAATCTGGAAAAGTTAAGGTGAAAAGGTGTTTCTTTTAATTTTTATTGATATATATATTTTTTTTATGAATATGTATTTTTTATTGATTTTTTTTTTTGTGAATGTATATATTTTTTAATTGTCATTATTTTGGTGTATATATTTTTTATGATTATTATTTTTTTTCTTTTTTATTTGTTGTCATTTTTTCCTCTCCGTCACAAAAAAAAAATAAATAAATAAACCAAATAAAACACCCACTCCCCTACCCCCTCCCCCCCAAAAAAACGACAAAAATAATAACAAAAACAATAAAGCAAATCCTTCACTCCTTACCTCACACTGCATTCCCGAATAACCCACGGGGCAGATGCAACGGTAGTGTGCAACCTGGTCAACACACTCGCCCCCGTTGTGACAGGGGTTACTCACGCACTCGTCTATGTTCGTCTCGCAGTTCTGGCCTGGAAGGTAAGGGAGTAAGAATATTCATGTGTTTGTTTGTTCTTTAAAAGGTGTTGTTTTTTGTGGTTTTTGATTTGAAGGAAAAATGTGTATATATGTGTATATATGTATATATGTATATATGTATATATGTATATATGTATATATATATATATATATATATGTATGTATGTATGTATATATACATATATTCATATGCATATACATATCTATCTATCTATCTATCTATCTACACATACACATGCACACACACACACACACACACACACACACACACACACACACACACACACACACACACACACACACACATATATATATATATATATATATATATATATATATATATACATATATATATTTATTTATTTATTTATACACATATATACATACTCTATCATACACACATAAATATACACACCAAAAACGTCCCCACAAAATGAATAAATGAATATATGAATACATAAATGAATAAGTATACACACGGATATATGAACACACACATAAGCTAGTAGATATTCACATGAATAAATGAATATAAACATAAATATCCACATACATACATAAACATCCACATAACTACACAAGTATCCGCATAACTACACAGACATCCACATAACCACACAAACATCCACATAACCACACAAACACCCACATAACCACACAAACACCCACATAACCATACAAACATCCACATAGTCACATAACCATCCACATAACCACGCAAACACCAACATAACTACACAACCATCCACATAACCACAAAAACACCCACATAACCACACAGATATCCACACACACACACAAACACCCAAAACACTCACATGCGCACACAAACATCTACACAAACACCCACATAACCACACAAATATCCACATAACCACACAAACATCAACATAACTACACAACCATCCACATAACCACAAAAACACCCACATAACCACACAGACATCCACATACACACACAAACACCCAAAACACCCATATACCCACACATCCACACAAACACCCACACACCCACACAAACATCCACACACCCACACAAACATCCACACACCCACACAAACATCCACACACACGCAAACACCCACACACCCACACAAAACACCCCCACATCCAAACAAAACACCCACACAAACACCCACACCCCCACACAAACACCCAAACAAAACACCCGCATAAACACCCCCACACCCACACAAAACACCCAAACAAAACACCCACATAAACACCCACACACCCAAACAAAACACCCACATAAACACCCCCACATCCAAACAAAACACCCACACATCCAAACAAAACACCCACATAAACACCCACACAAAACACCCCCACACCCACACAAAACACCCACATAAACACCCACACACCCACACAAACATCCACGCAAACACTCACACACCCACACAAAACACCCACACAAAACACCCACACAAAACACCCACACAAAACACCCACACAAAACACCCACACAAACACCCACCCAAAACACCCACACAAAACACCCCCACATCCAAACAAAACACCCCCACACCCACACAAAACACCCACACACACCAAACACCCCAATCCAAGCGTCCGCCACACCGACCTGTGAAGCCCTTGGAACAGGCACAGTGGTAGTCGTCCACCAGATCGATGCAAGTTCCCCCGTTGAGACACTGGCCGTTGCAATCATTGATGTTGACGTCACAGTTCTTGCCCTTCCAGCCCTTACGGCACTCGCAGGCGTAGTCACCCTCGAGGTTCTTGCAGGACTTTGCGTTGATACAAGGCCGGCCTTGGCACTCGTCTGAGTCTGGGGGTGGGAGGTGAGACGGGGGTGGGAGGGGAAGGTGGGTGGTTCGAGGGGGAAGTGAGATGGGGGTGGGTGGGTGGAGGTTTGGAGGTGGGTGGGTGGGGGGTTGGAGGTGGGTGGGTGGAGGTGGGAGGTAGGGTGGAAGTGGAAGAAGAGAATTCTAGTTACTATGGCTGTTATTATCATCATTATCATTATTATTATTATCATTACTATTGATATCATTATCATCCTTATCGTCATTATTGCTATAACAATAATGGTTAACACTACTATTACCACTATCATAATTTTTATTGCAACTTTTATGATTATCGTCATTATAAGACTCATCATCTCTCTCTCTCTCTCTCTCTCTCTCTTTCTCTCTCTCTTTCTCTCTCTCTCTCTCTCTCTCTCTCTCTCTCTCTCTCTCTCTCTCTCTCTCTCTCTCTCTCTCTCTCTCTCTCTCTTGGAAAGGTCAATGTAAACAACTGGGCTCTACTTACCGAACTGACAGGTGTTTCCCTCCCACCCTTGTGTGCAATTGCAAGAAAAGCCGTTCACTTCATCAATGCACGTTCCGCCATGTTCACAAGGCTCCGTTTCGCATTCGTTCACATCTGCAGGAAAAGAGGGAAAGAGGCATGAGTATGAGGTAAATATATGGATGAGCAATTCTTGCGTTTTACTCCTTGTTGCAAAATGATTTTTCCTTTTCGGTGCAGGTTCAAATGCTTTATGAGGTTCCTGAAAAAAAAAAAAAAATATGGGATCTATTTACACGGACAGATACTACAACTACGCACTCATGTACACTCGTTTACGCCCCCTCTCCTACTTTTCTCTCTTTTCTCGCATTTTCTCACCCTCTTTTTAGACTCACTCCCTCCCTTATTGTATCCCCCCTCCCCCTCCCTCATTCTACCCTCTATTCCCCCTCCTTTCCTCATTCGCTCCTCCTTTCACCCTCCCTCCCGCCCCCCTCCCAGGCCTCCCTCCCTTATTCGCTCCTCCTCTCACCCATAGCCAAAACGAATCCCCTTATCGTTGTCTCCAGGCCAACCGCGATATGCTGACGTTGTGCCTGGAGTCACCTGTACAACCCCCTCCCCCCAACCTCACATACGACCTCCCCATAGCGACAGTCACTTGTCCCTGCTAATACGACTCCTGGAAAAGGCCTGTTATTATCTGTCCCTCTACAACAGGACTTCTCAATGGATGGGTCGTTGTCACGCTCCTTCACGCATTTGGGCTTTGTTTACATTTCTTTGCCTTGCTCTTAATTCGGTGGACGTTTGTGATTCTAGATTCTGGCGTGTTGTTGTAAATTTTGTTTGCGATATAATGATATGGATTAGACTAACGGTCCTTTTATTTTCTTCGTATTTGGTAGTTGTTGTAGTAGCAGGTGAAAGTAGTGTGAAATGTTTGTACTGAGATCGCGGTGTATCTATTGTATTTCGAGGGTATGCATTTTTGTTTTCTCTTTCTCTCTCTCTCTCTCTCTTCATCTCTGCATTTATTAAAATCAAAGCCACTTTTGATAAAAGTACTCAAATAAAAGCTCTTCCTAGACCACAATTAGCTAATATTACGTAGCTGATTACGAATCAGACGAGAACCAATCAACAGCGGCCTTCCTCTTTTCCGTCCTCTGATTGGCTACTGTTTTCCCTCGAGCCCACCAATCACAAGAGGCCAACGAGGGCTAATTGAAGGACACTCAAGCGGTTTCTTTTTTGAGAGAGAGAGAGAGAGAGAGAGAGAGAGAGAGAGAGAGAGAGAGAGAGAGAGAGAGAGAGAGAGAGAGAGAGAGAGAGAGAGAGAGAGAGAGATTATGTCCGTTTTATTAAGAATACTGAACTGAATTTCATTTTCAGTTTGTTCTCGAGGTGAAGTAATAACATCTTCGAAGTATATTTCCAGTAAAGTATATAAGATCATGCTAAATGAACAAATTCCTTTAGCAAAAAGATTCTAGATGATTTAAAACTTCAATATGTTTCTAAACTTATCACTCTCTTTTTATCCATCGTAGATAAAAAGTAAAAAAAAAAAAAAAATAGAATAAAAACATCCATAAGCTATGAATGTATAACCCAGTGCGCACTCTAAAGAAAGTTATTTTCATTATCAAAAGTGACTATTCACTTTCTGTGAAAATTTAGATGCGTAAAATTGTTGAATCTTTTGCTTTCCTCCCGTGTTTGAATGGCACAAAATTGGATTTTTTTTTTTTTTTTTTGTCAAAACATGAACGAACATATCTAGAATAAT
>BOPN01000855.1:277500-295000 GCA_017312705.2 Penaeus japonicus | reverse complement strand
TATCGCATCGCATCGGACAGTACAACACCTTTACGGACTCACCCAGGCGGTATCCGACACCCTATTGTCAAAAGCCTCCGCAATCAACCCAAGGGATCGGAAGCTCTTCCTAAGCGACTCCTACAGCAAGATCGGAAATAAAACGTGTAAACTCGCTAGGGTTACGCCCTTGAAGAGGCTCCGAGATCGCCGATAAAAGATGGCAGCACAAGTCTTCATCGGAATACAATGGCGGCGACGCGGGAAATGGCGGGAAATAAATAGCTTGAGTTGAGACGACGGTTAATTGTGATGCCTGTGGCTGGCTTGGGTTGCTGGATTCTTTTATTATTGTTATTGGTAGCATTTTTTTTCTGTTTTTGAATGGGTTGGAGGGAAATAAAAAGGGATAAATACGATTTTTTTTTTTTTTGGGGGGGAGGGGGTTTGGTTGGTGTGTTCATATCATGATCATATTAAGAATAATTTTGTGATTTATGATGATTTTGCATTAGGGGATTGGTTGATTCCTTCAAGTGGCTTCTATATCCTTAATATTGTAGAAGTGACGAACTCAAAAATTCCCATATATCTCAACGCCAAAATTTCCTCTGACGAAAAGAAATGATCTTGTCATAGGCAGTGTTCTCTTAACCTTTTATTTACCCGAAGTTGTTTTGTTTTTCTTTTATCCATTTGCCTTTTTTTTTCCTTTTCAATCTATTTACCAGCTTTCTTTTTCCTTTTTCTTTTCTCTCTCTCTTTCTATTTATCTGCTAAATGCCTTCTCTTTCTGTTTTTTTTTTTTTTTTTTTTTTTTTTTTTTTATCGGTTAACCTTCCTTTGTTTTCCCTTTTCGCCTTCGTTTCTTCTCCATTTCTCTCTTCCTTTCGCCTTTCACTATCTACCATCTACACTTCTTTATTTTCCCCCTTTCCTCTTTCTTTATTTACTTTTTTCTTCTTATCCCCCCTTATCCATTTTTCTCTCCCTGTATCTACTACATTTCATTCTTACTTCTCTTTTTCCTCTCTCTCTTTCTCTCTGATAATAACTTTTCTTTCTTTACTCTCTCTCTCTCTCTCTTTCTCTCTCTCTCTCCATCTCTCTTTCTCTCTCTCTCTCTCCATCTCTTTCTCTCTCTCTCTCTCTTTCGCTCTCCCTCGCCCCCTCTCTCTCTCTATTATCTACGTTTCTCCTTTTCTAGTCTTTTCCTTCTTCCCTTTTTTTCTCCTTCTCTATCTCTCTATCTCTCCATTTTTATCTTTCATCCTCACGTCTTCCCCCCATTTGTCGTTCGTCAGTGTCAACTTGCAACAATGGCTGATAAGTATCATGGGGTCTGTGGTGTTACAGTGATGCCTTGTTGCCCCCCCTATCCCCCCCCCCGATATCCCCCCCACACCCCCCCTGTCCTCGCCTTGCAACACGACCTCCAAAATACATCTTCATAGTAAACCTCGCTTATGTTGCATTCGCATACATTGCAACGGGGCGGCTAGTATCAGTGAATTTGCAATAATTGCAATCATTATCATCATCATAATCCCCATTATAGTCATCATCATCATCATCATCATCATCCCCTTCATCATTACAGATATATAAAAATATTATTGCAAGGAAGACTAACCTTGATAATACAAAGACAATCTGCATCTCGAAATGTAACATATATATTTTTTTGATTATGCAACATGCGCAACAGGAACCTCACAGATTGCACCAAAATGACAAAAAAAGAAGAAAAAAAAAACAGACAGTAAAAAAAAAGAAAAGAAAACAACAACACTGACAACAGAATCTTGAAGAAATAAAAAATGAATATATAATTTTTCCGAAGACGCGCCACGCCATTCCTTGATATACCTGTCCGATATGACACGGCAATAAACCCGGAGGACAACACCCTGGAGTGTGACCTCGGCTGACCCTTAAGCGCGAGGTCATGGCACCTTAGGGGTCACGACTCCAGGACGGCCTCGACCCGTGCTAGATATCTTTTTTTTTTTTTTTATCTCTTTCTTTCTTTCTTCTCTCTCTCTCTATCTCTCTGTTGATTTTCTTTCTCTCTCTCTCTCTCTCTTTCCCCCTCCCCCCCCTCTCTCTTTCTACCTCTCTCTCTACCCCCCCCTCTCTCTCTTTTTTCTCTCTCTCTCTATCCCCCCCCCTCTCTCTCTCTATACCCCCCTCTCTCTCTCTCTTCCCCCCCTCTTTCTCTCTCTTTCTCTCTCCCTTCCCTCCCTGTCCCAAATTGTTTCTTTGTTCTAGCTCAAAAAAAGAAGAAGAAGAAGAAAAAAAAAACTTCTCGAATAATGCCAAGAAAATGACACGAAACGACACAATATTTCGTTTCGGTCTAAGGTCGCAAGTGGCTTTGTTGACCCTGGGTTAATCGTGTTTTCCTTTGCGATGTGTACGCCTTTTCAGCGGTCTTCTCTGTGTGTGTGTGTGTGTGTGTGTGTGTGTACATATATATACAAATATATATACATATATACATACATACATACACACTTACACACACACACACACTAACACACACACACACACACACACACACACACACACACACACACTAACACACACACTAACACACACAAAAAAAAAAAATATACAAATATATATACATATATAAATACATACATACACACTTACACACACAAAGAAACACACACACACTAACACAAAAAAAAAAAAAAAAAAAAAAAAAAAAAAAAAAAAAAAAAAAAAAAAAAAAAAAAACGAAACAGAAAGGAGACAGAAGCTCACCTTGGTCGCAGAGAATCCCTCCCCAGTTGAGATGACACACACATGTCCACGGGGAACCATCGCAGTCACCATGTTTGCAACCAGGGTACGGTGCACACTCATTGCACAGTTCACCAGTCCAACCGGGTCGGCACCTAAAGGAGAGAGGATGGGGGGGGGGGGGGTTAAAGAAACATGTTTTTAATTGATAAAATCATTATTTGCATTTATAATGGAATACGAGAAAACATATGTTAATTAAGTATCTGATTATATAACTGTCCAATGATTTGATAAGGAGTAACATCATTTAGTTGATATTATATGCGTTTTTATGTTGCTATAACATGAGAGAAAACATGTGTTTAATAATAAGCAGATCTCATCTCAATATACATATGAAAATTATAAACCTTCTGGATTGCTTTGCATTTTATTTTCTTCCTATTAAAATATCTATCTTTTTATTGTACCATGCGTTTATGCTTATATATTTTATACTTATAAAAAAATATATATTCTCTGATACTCTACATTTTTTAAAGATTTTATACTTGTATACTGTCCTTACTTTCTAAAGTTAAAAAAAAATAATAAATAATAATAATAATAATTCCATTTTTTTTCTCTTTCCTTTCTCTCTATTCTTGAAAAATAAATCATACGACGAATTCTAGTGCCATGATTTGATACCAAGGGGAAAAAAAAAGTTACTTTGATTCCATTTCCTGAGATTGCATGAGGCGGATGGCACCAAGCCACTCTTTGAGACGCTGTGGATATTGCATGGCGGATTATATATCTCTCTTTCTCTTTCTTTCTCTCTCTCTCTCTCTCTCTCTCTCTCTCTCTCTCTTTCTTTCTTTCTCTCTCTCTCTCTCTTTCTTTCTCTCTCTCTCTCTCTCTCTCTCTCTCTCTCTCTCTCTCTCTCTCTCTCTCTCTCTCTCTCTCTCTCTCTCTCTCTCTCTCTCTCTCTCTCTCTCTCTCTCTCTCTCTCTCTATCTATCTATCTATCTATATATATAAACATATACATATTTAATGATCTTATCCCATTCATCTCCTCCATCATTCTCTACCCCCCTGCTCCCTCTATCCCTCTTCCCCTTTCCATTTATCACTTTCCCCCCCCCCCCCCCCTATTCCAAACCCCAACATCCACCCACCAACCCACCCACTGTCTACCCCTTACCCACTCACCTCCTAACCCTGAACCTTATACTTACCCGCCTATCTCATACCCAAACCCACCCACCCATCAAAACCCACCCACTCTCCCACCTAAACCCACCCAAGCCCACCCACTCTCCATCCACTCACCTACCCGCACATCCACCTAAACCCACCCACTCTCCACCCACCTAAACCCCCACCCAAACCCAAGGGAGGGGGGGAGGTGGAGGATTGAAAATTGAAAATTGAAAACGAAAAACAAAACAAAACAAAAACGAAACGGAAAGCTGAATATTTAAACAAAATGAAAAGAAAGACAGAAAAAATAAAAATAAAACACAAACACATACGAAGTTTATATAGCACTTACGATGAAGTTAAATGGGCAAAGTTTTCAAAACTAAAGGAAGTAATTCTCATCTTCAATTATTTTCTTTTTCTTTCTATTTTTTTCGATGATTAGATAATTACGCTCGATCAGCTGATCCTTTTATCTTGATGGGGAGGAGGAAAGGAGGGAGGGAGGGAGGGAAGGGAGAAAGAGAAGGGAGGGAGGGACGAGGAAAGGAGGGAGGGAGGGAAGGGAGGATGAACGGAGGGAGGGAGGGAGGGAAGGGAGAAAGAGAAGGGAGGGAGGGAAGGGAGGAGGAAAGGAGGGAGGGAGGGAAAGAAGGAGGGAGGGAGGGAAGGGAAAATGAACGGAGGGAGGGAAGGAGGGATAAGGGATGGATAAAGGGAAGGAAGGAAGGAGGGAGGGAGGGAAGGGAAAATGAACGGAGGGAGGGAAGGAGGGATAAGGGATGGATAAAGGGAAGGAAGGAAGGAGGGAGGGAGGGAAGGAGGGGTGAATGGTAGAAAGTAGGAAAGAGAGGGTGAGATGGAGGAGAGATAAGGTGAGAGGGAGGGAGGGAAAGGAGGGAGAGAGGGTGAGAAGAAGAGAGGAAGGGATGGGAGGGTGAAAAGAAGACAAGGAGAGGAGGAAATGGAGGGAAAGAAGAGGGAGGGGGGAGACTGAGTTGAGAGAGAGAGAGAGAGAAAGAGAGAGAGAGAGAGAGAGAGAGAGAGAGAGAGAGAGAGAGAGAGAGAGAGAGAGAGAGAGAGTAGAAACTGCCACCGCCACAGCTGAATGTAAATGAGATGCAAATAATGCTCCAGCTGAGATTTATATAGACTTTTTTAACCTGACAAGGTAATGTTTGAGACGAGATTATCCAACATGATGTTATGAAATTCTGGTTTTAAAAGGTGGCGTAGTCTTTTTGTTGTTTTGTTTTATGGAGGGTCAGTCACTTTTGAAGGCCTATTGGGTTCTGTGTGCTCTTTCTCTCTCTCTCTCTGATTCTCTCGTTTTCTTGCTCTTTCTCTCTGTTTCTGTTTGTTTCTATTTATTTCTCTCTCTCTCTCTCTCTCTCTCTCTCTCTCTCTCTCTCTCTCTCTCTCTCTCTCTCTCTCTCTCTCTCTCTCTCTCTCTCTCTCTCTCTCTCCTGCTCATCCTCTCTCCCTTCCTTCCTCCTCCTCCCTCTCTACCTCTTTCCCCCTACTTCCCACCTTCACTCCCCTCATCTTTCTCTCATCCTTCTCCCTCTCCTCCTCCTCTATCTTCTCCATCTATCTCCCTCCTCTCTCTCTCCCTTTCCTCTTCCTCTCTCTTCTTCACCTTTTACTCCTCCTCTCTCTCCTTCTCCCTCTCCTCCCCCTCTTCTATCTTCCTGTTCTCTCCTCCTCCTCTCTCTTCTTTCTCTTCTCCTTCCTCTCCTTCTCCTCTCTCTTTTTCCTCTTCTCTCCTCCTCCTCTCACTTTTTCCTCTTCTCTCCTCCTCCTCTCTCTTTTTCCTCTTCTCTCCTTCTCCTCTCTCTTTTTCCTCTTCTACTCCTTCCTCTCTCTTTTTCCTCTTCTCCTTCCTCTCCTTCTCCTCTCTCTTCTTCCTGTTCTCTCCTCCTCCTCCCTCTTCTTTCTCTTCTCCTTCCTCTCCTTCTCCTCCTCTCTCTTTTTCCTCTTCTCTCCTCCTCCTCCTCCTCCTCTCTCTTTTTCCTCTTCTCTTCTCCTTCCTCTCTCTTTTTCCTCTTCTCTCCTCCTCCTCCTTCCTCTCTCTTTTTCCTCTTCTCTCCTCCTCCTCCTCCTCCTCCTCCGTATACGTTAATGCCCCGCCTCTCCAACGTGTAATTATGCCTTCATTCCGCGACGGAGAGTGGTAATATACTTGTCATTCTTGCAGTGAATAATGACAACTAACGCTCATTCATTTTGCATTATGTCTCGGTTTCATCTGCAGTTAAGCTTCTGCTCTGAGTCCGACCCCCCCACCCCCTCCCCCCCTCTCCCCTTCCTCCTTACCTTTTTTTCTACCTTTAGGTTAATCTCTCTATGTATCTTTTTATCTTTCTTTCTTTCTTTCTCTTTCTTTTTGTCTTTCTCTTTCTCTTTATCTCTCTCTCTCTCGCTCTCTCTCTCTCTCTCTCTCTCTCTCTCTCTCTCTCTCTCTCTCTCTCTCTCTCCTCCGGCTTTCCCTTTCTCTCCTTTTCCACTTCTCCTCCCATTCCTTCTCCCCCCCCCACCCTCTCTCCCCTTCTCCCACCCACCCTCTTTCTCCCCCCCACCCCCACCCTCTCTTTCTCCCCCCCACCCCCACCCACCCTCTCTTTCTCCCCCCCCACCCTCTCTCTCCTTCTCCCACCCACCCTCTCTTTCTCCCCACCCCCACCCCCACCCTCTCTCTCCTTCTCCCACCCACCCACCCTCTCTTTCTCCCCCACATCCCCTCTTCCCCCCCCCCCCTCCCCTCTCCATCACCAATGCCCCGAGGGTCGAGGTGGCATTAGGTAAACATTACGTTTTTCTGATTCATGATTTGACGAGTCATAAAGAACTGAAGGAAGCTTCTGAGGTTCTGGGGTTCGCATGGCTAATGCTCTGAATTCTATTATTTTTTTTTTTTTCTTATTTTCGTTTTCGTTGATTTAGTGTTTATTTTTTTACTTATTGTTTTTTTTTTTTTTCTATGTTCACTGATTTTTTTTTTTTTCTTAATTTCTTTTTTAGTTTCTTTCTCCTTTTTTTTATCCTAATTTTGTCTTATTTTTTTCTTTCTTTCTTATTCTATTTTGCTTTTGTCATTCTTCTGCTACTTCTTTTCTTTATCTTCTTCATACTTCTTCTTCAGAGGAAATAAATAAAAGAGAAGCGAAAAGTGAAGGAGACATAGAGAAAATAGTAATAACAGTAAATAACAAGAACAGTAAAACAGATGAACGCATAGTTAGAGCAGGAACATAATGGGAGCTTTTGAACGCCTTTGAGGTGATGTGTGAGAGGGGGGAGGGGGAGAGGGGAGGGGGGGAGGGGGGTTGATGGGGATAGGGATAGGGAGGGGGGAGGTAGAAAGGTAAGGGGGAAGATAGGAGGAGGAGGAGGAGGAATAAGTGGAGGAAGAGGGGGAAGGGGAAAGGGTGAGGGGTGTGGAAGAAAGGGGAGGAGGAGTTGAAAGGGGAGGAGAAGGAGGAGGGAGGGAGGGATCGAAGGGAAGGAAAGGGGAGGAAGAGGGGAGGTTGGAGGGGAAGAGAGAAGAGGAAGGGGGAGGTAGAAGGGTTAGGGGGAAGGGGGAGAGGTGGAGGAAGGGGGATTAAAAGAGAAGAGGAAGGGGAAGTGAAAGGGTTAGGGGAAGGGGGGAGAGGTGGAGGAAGAGAGGGAGGTTGGAGGGAAGAGAGAAGGAGAGGGGGAGGAGTAGAAGGGTTAGGGGGAAGGGGGAGAGGTGGAGGAAGAGGGGAGGTTGGAGGGGAAGAGAGAAGAGGAAGGGGGAGGTAGAAGGGTTAGGGGGAAGGGGGAGAGGTGGAGGAAGAGGGGAGGGTGGAGGGGAAGAGAGAAGAGGAAGGGGGAGGAATTAGGGGTTAGGGGGGGGAAGGGGAGAGGTGGAGGAAGAGGGGAGGTTGGAGGGGAAGAGAAGAAGGAAGGGGAGGTAGAAGGGTTAGGGGGAAGGGGGAGAGGTGGAGGAAGAGGGGAGGTTGGAGGGGAAGAGAGAAGAGGAAGGGGGAGGTAGAAGGGTTAGGGGGAAGGGGGAGAGGTGGAGGAAGAGGGGAGGTTGGAGGGGGGAAGAGAAGAGGAAAGGGGGGAGGAGTAGAAGGGTTAGGGGGAAGAGGGAGAGGTGGAGGAAGAGGGGAGGGTGGAGGGGAAGAGAGAAGAGGAAGGGGGAGGTAGAAGGGTTAGGGGGAAGGGGGAGAGGTGGAGGAGGCTAGAAAAAGTGCGTTCCACTAATTCCAAAATTGAAGGCACAAGTGCAGAGGTGAATTGCAAGCGTTGCAGGTAAGGTTACTTGTCCATTTTTCACTGCTTTTTATGTATGGAATGTGAGAAGGGAATAGAATAGAGAGAGAGAGAGAGAGAGAGAGAGAGAGAGAGGAAGGGAGAGAGAGAGAAAGAGAGAGAGAGAGATAAAGAGAGAGAGAAACGTGTAAAGATACAATTCTAAAAACGACAAAACACACACACACACACAAACACAAACACACCCATACCCACGCCCAAACCCACACCCACAACCACACACAAACACCCCCCCCTACACCCACACCCACAAACACCCCCCCCACACCCACAAACACCCCCCACACACACCCGTACACGCATCTCCTCCTCCTCCTCCTCCTTCTCCTCCTTCTCCTCCTCCTCCTCCTCCTCCTCCTCCTCCTCCTCCTCCTCCTCCTCCTCCTCCTCCTCCTCCTCCTCCTCCTCCTCCTCCTCCTCCTCCTCCTCCTCCTCCGAAGTCCAGAACCTCCTAAACTCAAATGGAGACGTTTTAAACCCTCTTCCCACGCCATTTCTCTAAACAAGAGGAACCGAGCTTGATTCAAGAGGGCCCTACTCTTACCTCACTCTTACGTCACTCAAAGAAAGTGAATAATGACGCTAAGACCAAAACGCAAAATGAACAATGAATAGTAAAGCTCTCTAACGAGGCAGAGGGTTCGCTGGGCTCTAATTGCAACTTGGGAGATTGCAAGGGAAGGCTTCTTGTTTGGGTGTTTCCAGTCCCGAGAACCCCTCACTGGGTGGCGGGTTCTAGGTCTTAGGTGCGTGTGGGTTTGTTGCTTTTGCTAGTGGGTTCATCTGTCTGGGTAGTTGGCGTATATCTTACTAGTATCTGTTTTGCTAGAACTAAGTATCTCTTTTACTGTTGTCTGTGTGGGTTTGAGAGTGTTCTCTTTGGCTCGGTTCTATTTTGCTAGAAAGTGTTTCCTTTGATTTGATCTATGTTGTTAAAGAGCCTCTTTTACTGTTGCCTATGCTGCTAGAAAGTCTGTCTTTTGCTTTTATCTATGTTGCTAGAAAGTGTCTGTTATGTTATTATCTATGTGGCTAATATCTATGTTGCTAGATTTTGATTTTTGTGTTGTCTTTGTTGCTAGAAAGTCTCTCTATTGCTTTTGTCTATGTTGCTAGAAAGTGTTAATTTGCTATTATCTACGTGGCGTGAGAGCGTTCTCTTTTGACTAGCATCTATGTTTCTAGATATTGATTTTCGTGATCTCCATTGGCCATATGTTTTTGGTGCTAGTAACGACCTTTCAAACTAGCGAAAAATTGCCTTACTAGCATCTCCCTTCCTAGTGAATATCTGTGCAATTGAGTGGCATCCTTTTTCAATTAGTTTTCTCTCCTAACAGAGTGAAAATTTCTCCTCGGAACATATCTCTCTCCCTTATGGAAATATATCTCATACTCGTAGATAAGTAAGTATAAGTATAAGTGTCTTCCACCTTTGAGTTGGTAAGTATATGAAAAAAAAATACTTTATAAGTTTGTCTCTTGTGAAAAAAAACTTGTAAGTAGATCTCTGCCCTCGTGCAGCTCTCTATCAAAAATGTCTATTTCCGAAATAAAGTATTTTCTCCCTAAAATCGCCTACCTGGAATACCCATGTTTGACCCTCCATTTATCACCCCCCCCTCCTCATCATCATCATCATCATCATAATCATCATCACATCCTCCTCCTCCCTTTCCTCCTCTTCCCCTTCCCCCTCCCCCTCCTCCTCCCCCTCCCCCTCCTCCTTCTCCTCCCCCTCCTCCTTCTCCTCCCCCTCCTCTTCTCCCTCCCCCTCCCCCTCCCCCTCCCCCTCCTCCTCCATCTCCACCTCCACCTCCACCTCCACCTCCACCTCCACCTCCACCTCCACCTCCACCTCCACCTCTTCCTCCTCCTCCCACTCTCCCTCCTCCCCCTCCCCCCCCCCCCCCCCCCCTCCCCCTCCCCCTCGACCTCCCCCTCCTCCTCCTCCTCCTCCTCCCCCTCTCCCTTCTCCCCCTCCCCCTCTTCTTCCCCCTCCCCCTCCCCCTCCTCCACCTCCCACCCACCCCTGACCCTCTCTCCCCGCTAACCCTCTGACTCCCGTTAACGACTCACCTCTATGTACACTGACAAAGCCTCGTGTGCCTAAGTAATGTCCGCTTCGGCCGCCGTAGTCAGAGACCCGCGGTATAACACGGACGTAAAGATCCTACTTTATTAATCAGTTCCAATATGGCGGACTCGCCGAGGGACCCCGAGTATAAAGAGGTTTAGCATTTTTATTCCCCGTTTATCGCGGGCTTTCGCTGAAGCAAGGACGAAATTAGGATTGCCTTTTTTTTTTTTTTGAAAGAGTGAGTGAGAGAGAGAGAAAAAAAAATCGAATATTCAGATAAATTGCGTGTCTCCTGAGCAACAAAGAGGGAAGTCGTCTTTATCTTGAATTAGGACTTCATTTACGACGGGATATATTTACATACAAGATCCCTCTGCGTGATATCGGGCGAGTGTGTGCGAGCGCGCAGATGTAGATAGGGGCGTTAATTAAGGTTAAATTAGAGGTGAAGTGGCCATATAGACCCCGGGGAGGTCCATAAAAAGGGGGATAAGGAAGGTGGAAAGTGATAAGGTGGCAAACGAACCCGAGTCATAATACACATGCACAGATAAAAAAAGGAAATCATACACGTACGTGAATCTACACACACACACACACACTTAGTTCTCTTTCTCTCTTTCTTTCTTTCTCTCTCTCTCTCTCTCTCTCTCTCTCTCTCTCTCTCTCTCTCTCTCTCTCTCTCTCTCTCTCTCTCGTTCTCGTATATGCTTACTTCTATTCTCTCTCTCTGTCTCTGTCTCTCTCTCTCTCTCTCTCTCTCTCTCTCTCTCTCTCTCTCTCTCTCTCTCTCTCTCTCTCTCTCTCTCTCTCTCTCTCTCTCTCGTTCTCGTATATGCTTACTTCTATTCTCTTTCTCTGTCTCTGTCATTCTGTCTCTGCCACGCTGTCTGTCTCTCCATCTCTCTCTCTCTCTCTCTCTCTCTCTCTCTCTCTCTCTCTCTCTCTCTCTCTCTCTCTCTCTCTCTCTCTCTCTCTCTCTCTCTCTCTCTCTCTCTCTCTCTCTCTCTCTCCCTCCCTCTCTCTCTCTCTCTCTCTCTCTCTCTCTCTCTCTCTCTCTCTCTCTTTCCCTCTCCATCCCACTCTCTTCCCTCTCTCTCTCTTTCTATCTATCTCTCTCTCTCCATCTCCCTCTCTCTCCCTCCCCCCCCCCCCCTTATCCCCTCATCTCGTCGAACTTCAGCGCGATTTACAACGCGAATCCACCCCTCCCCTCCTCCTCCTCCTCCCTCCCCCACCCCCTCAAGCAGACCCCATTAGCTAATGACGCCATCGCAGGAACTCCGTGTCGCCTGGATCTTCCTAAAGACCTTCCTCTTATCTCCGTTGCTCGTTCGGAGGGCTGAGCTGACGAAGGGGAAATCCTACAGGACTCAGGTCTTCAGGAGAAGGAAGGAGATGGGGGGGGGGGGGGGTTGACGATGCAGGGGTGGGTGAGGTTTCGTCTTTCTCTTTCTCTTTCTCTTTCTCGCTCTCTCTCGCTCTTTCTCTCTCTCTCTCTCTCTTCCTCTCTCTCTCTCTCTCTCTCTCTCTCTCTCTCTCTCTCTCTCTCTCTCTCTCTCTCTCTCCCCCTCTGTCTCTCTCTTCTCAAGAGACGAAGAGGAAAAAAAAAACTAAGTTCGGCGAAGTGAGGTAAAGTGGTGGCCTCCGGTAAGAAGAGAGAGGTGAGGTAAATGAGGCAGACGAGGTAAGGTGAAGTAAGTGAGTTATGAAAATGAAAGCAGAAAGATGAGGCGAATTCAGGCGAGGCAGGTTAAGCAACGATGAGGCTAGGCTAGGCAGGTGAGGCAAGTAAGGCAGGCGAACCAAATCAAGCCAAACCAGCAGGCTTACCAAGGCAAACCAAGGCAAACTAGGCAGGTAAGCCAAGGCAAAATAGCCAAACTAGGCAGGTAAGCCAAGGCAAAATAGCCAAACTAGGCAGGTAAGCCAAGGCAAAATAGCCAAACTAGGCAGATAAACCAAGGCAAACCAAACCAAACCAGCAGGCAAACCAAGCCAAAATAGCCAAAACAAGGCAAACCAGCAGGCAAACCAGCCAAAATAGCCAAACCAAACGGGCAAACCAAGCCAAAATAGCCAAACCAGCAGGCAAACCAAGCCAAACTAGCCAAATCAGGCAGAGGGAACGCCACAAGGGAAGGACCTCAAGCGTCCGCCATCTTTGATTACGAGACAAGGCCATTTCGAGATCTAAACTCCCGCTCAATGGACCCGAGACTTGTCGTTGGGATGTGAGGACGACGCTGATTATCAAATTATGAATGACGTTAAGAGTTCTCGTGTAGGTATTTACGACCTTGTCGGTTTGATGGCGGGGAGGGGGGGGGAGGGTCGTTAGAATGGGGTGGAGGAGGAGGAGAGGAGCGGGAAGGGGAGGGGGAGGTGTTACTAGAAGAACCGGGGGTGGAGAGACTGAGAGGGGGGGGAGGAGGAGGGGGAAGGGGAGGTGTTACTAGAAGAGCCAGGGGTGGAAATTGAAATTGAAATTGAAATTGAAACATTTTATTTAGCCATTAAATGATACATATTAAGATACAATTTGTACAAGTGTTGGCTAAGCCTTTTGAGAACAAAAGTTCTCTTGAAGGCTTCATACAATGTTATTACCTAATAAATACACATACATATATTTGATATCGGCTAATTTCAGTTATCGAGATACATATATAGGTGATACTATGAATATGCAATGAGAAAAAAGAAAATGTGATATGATATTATATTACTTTGTACATAGAAATATATTTGATATGACAAAATATCATATTACACGTGCATATATAACTCAATTTTATATCACACACACACACACATATATATATATATATACATACATACATATATATATATACATACATACATATACACATATATATACATATATATATATACATATATATATATACATACATATATACATACATATACATATATATATATATATATGTATATATATATATACACATACATATACATACATATACATATATACATATATATATATATATATATATATATATATATATATATATATATATATATATATATATATTGATTATGATGCAGTATTACATTATGCGAACATAATACTTATTCATTACAATACACACATGAATATAATTAACATGACAAAATATTACATTTTATACATATGTTTTGCTATACACAAATTATATTTGATATGGTTTAGTTAAATAAACATAATATATAATTCGATTGAAATTAGTTATTATACACATATTGACACAGGTAAAATTACAACATATATGATTTATGGTTGCTGATTACATTTTCCAAATAATTTTTAAGAGTTAGAATATCTTGATATTAAGTAAAACTTAAGAGCTATCTTAAAGCTTGGCAGAGTTTGTTTTTGTCTAATATGGTCTGGGAGGCTGTTCCATACCTTAACACCATGATAATTAATGAAAGTTTTGGACTGATCAGATCTGCATAATGGATATTTTAGTAGAGTATCGTTTCTCAATTCATATCGAGAGTTCGATCTATGGTGAACATCATTTTGCAAGAGGTTGACGGATTTAAAAGTAAATATTGCAGAACAGTAGTCGTTGATTTCTTTAAACTTAAGCAATTTTTGGTTGAAACACGTATCATTTGTATGGTCATACTTTCTTAGGAATGCTATATTTCGAATTATTTTTTTCTGGGTAATGACAAGGGACTTCGTGCGATTGGCTGGAACAGCTCCCCAGGCTACGTGGCAGTATATTAGCTGGGGAAATATTAAGGAATAATATATTTGTTTTAATGCGTGAGTTGTGAGGGTATTACGAACATGGTAAATCATTCCACAGTGTTTACTTAATTTGTTTTGGAGTTCGTAAATATGATCATACCATAATAATCTATAATCAATTATGACACCGAGAAATTTTGTCTTTGTTTCTTGCTTAACAATTTTGTTATTTATATTAAGTGATGGAATATTATCAGGGATGTTTTTGTTCCTATGAAATATGATGTAGTGAGTTTTTTCAAGGTTGAGAGTGAGTTTGTTGCTTAAAATCCATTTATTGACTTGTTTAAGTTCTTCATTGACACTACTAATTAGATCATGAATATTTGGTCCACTTAGTATCAGGTTGCTATCATCCGCAAATAGCGTGAATTTTAGAGTGTTACTACAATTGATAAAGTCATTTATAAAAAGTAGAAAAAGATAAGGGCCCAAAATTGACCCTTGTGGTACACCATGTTTGACTGTGAGTGTGTGAGATTTATGTTTATTATAATAGACAAATTGTGATCTATTGCTAAGGTATGTTTTAAACCATTTATTTGCCATTCCTCTAATTCCATAAGTGTCTAATTTATCCAAGAGGATGTTGTGGTCGACAGTGTCGAATGCTTTGCTGAAATCTAAAAAAACTGCAATGGAATACTGATTGTCATCAAAAGCCCTTAGGATGCGCTCAGTGAAGGAAATGAGTGCTGTTTCTGTGGACTTTCCCTTCGAGAAGCCGAACTGGGAGTCATTTATGATGTTATTGTCACCGCAAAAACTGTTTAATCTTGTAAAAGCAAGTTTCTCTAGAATTTTGCTGAATCCAGAGAGGAGGGAAATAGGTCGATAATTAGAGATCTTGCTTTTGTCACCTGATTTGAAAATTGGAATGACTTTAGCCATTTTCATTTGTCGGGAAAATTCCTTCTCGAAATGAAGCATTGAAAATGTCCAGCCATTACAGGAGCAATTGCATGAGATACTTTTTTTATTAGCATCATCGGTATGCCATCAGGTCCTGGTGAAGCGTTATTTTCATTGATTTAACAGCATTGATAAATTCTGATTCACAGATTGGCGCCATTGCCATGCTGTTTCTTTGGTGACCATGTAAGAAACGTTTAAATTCATTATCATCAGCAGTTGGATTATTAGCAAGTCGTTTTGTTGCATTATCAAAGTGGTTATTGAACGCTTTTGAAATTTCTGCAGCGTCATTGGTTAACCTACTGTTTAGATTAAAATTGTTTATATTGTTTCTTGAATCATTTCTATTCAAGATAGATCTGATGATATCCCAAGTTTTTTAGAGTTGCTCGAGTACTGGTTAAGTTTTTGTTTATAATAGACGGATTTTGCGACCTTGATGGCATGAGATACTTGGTTGCGGATATTCCTGAATGCATCTCCATAAGTGAAAGGATATTTGGAAAATTTTCTCTGCAGTTGGTCTTTCATTTAGTAAAACTTTGATGTCAGGAGTGATATAGGGCTTATTAATGGATTTGGTCTTAACCATTTTAGTTTTAGTGGGGAAAAATTTGTTAAAAGATGCTATGAATATTGTGATGAAATTTTCATACTTCACATTAGCATTATTCCCGACGTGAACAAGATCCCAGTTGACTGAGCTTAAGTGATTTAAAAATAATTCTATATTCATATCAGAGTAATCATGATATTGAATTTCAATCTTTTTACTTGTTGATTTCTTTGAATCGTATAAAAATCTGGCGTACACAGGGAAATGATCTGATATGTATGAATATATAATGGAGGACTCAGTTAGATTTGATATGTCATTTGTCCAAATGTGATCTATCAATGTAGCTGATGCACGATGCACTCGGGTCGGCTTTGTTATACAATTGTAAAACATGTTTTCATGAAATAGATTCTCAAGTTCTCTTACATTTGGGTTTTGTCTACTTAAAAGATTTATATTAAAATCACCGGTAATATAACACCTTTTGTTTTCTCTGCTAATAATTCCTAATATATTATATAATTTCTCTATAAATGTGGTAAATGAGGTCTTTGGTCGGAAATATATTATCCCAATAATCACTCTGTTTGTATTTTGATGAATTTCAACAAACAGCGATTCTATCATTGGTTCTTTTAATGTTAAATCATCTCTTGCAAAGGAGTGACATGAGTTTTTGGCAAATATGGCAGTGCCTCCACTTACGCGTGTTACATTATTGGTATACTTAGTGTAATTTGGGATGTTGTAAAGATGTTGGATATCATCAGTTAATTTCGTTTCGCATAAGCAGATAGCATCTAAATTAAATTTAAATGGTGCAATGCATTCCGTCAGAAATTCATCAAAATGTTCTGGTAGACTATGGATATTATAGGCTAGGACTGAATACAAAGGCTGTTGGTTTGACTCGTGATTGAGAGATTCAGGAAAAACATATTTACAATTCTGAAAGTTAAGTACACTTAGAAAATCATTTTGAGATACTGAGTCATCATGACTGCCTTTGTTTTCATTACAGTTTTCAAGGTTCATGTTATCAAGTACATTGAAAGGAATGGTAGAGTTAAGAGAGGTAGTATTGAAGATGGCATTATATAACTCATCGTCATTTACATTAGAAAATGGAAAAATATTGTGGTAGAACATAATTCAGATGATCTTTATCTATTGTAAGAAAACAAGTAATTCATGAGAGCATTAACATGCCTGGTAATAGGAGGGAGGCTTCCTTGGGCGCGTTCCTTGTACGTCGGGGTTTGAAAGGCAGGCTGATGAATGTCCGTCAGCAGAACTCATAGTGTCAGGAGGTACTTGCGAGGTCAAGGGGCCTGGCGCTGCGAGTGATGTTCTGGGGGTTGGGGACATTACTGGAAATTCGCCGAAAGAATTTACTTCGGGATATCTTCTCGGTGGTGGGGTAGCAGGTTCGTCCCGAGGTGAAGTGGTGGTGGGCTGAGCATTTTGCGGATATTGCTTCAGTGGTCGTCCGGGAGGGGTCGGTTCTTTCACTACCAGAGTCCTGTAGTTGAAGAATGCACGTTTTCCTTGTTTACGTGCTTCCTTTAAGGCGTCTAGTTGCTGGCGTCTTATTTCCATCGTTCCTGGGCACAAGTCCTCGTTGACGTAGATATTGGTGCCGGTTAAGTTACGCCGTTGCTGGAATACAGCTTCACGATCTTGGTATCGCGAGAACTTGACTACAATATCTCGTGGTTTGTAGTAGTTCTGTTTGCCAACTCGGTGCGCTCGTTCGAGGTCGGGTGAGATGTTGAAGCGATCTCGTAGGAGCTGTGTCACCTTCCTTTGGGATTGTTCCCAAGTCTCATTTGGTGTTTCCGAAATGCCACTGATTCGCAAGTTGTTACGTCGGCTCTGGTCTTCGATGTAGTCTGCACGGTCGGTCATCTTGGAGTTTTCTTGTTTAAGTAGATTTAAATTTCTTGACATAGAAGATAAATCT
>BOPN01000855.1:262500-272500 GCA_017312705.2 Penaeus japonicus | reverse complement strand
CCTCCCTCCATCACCACTTCTCTCTTTCTCTTTCTCCCTCCACCCTTTTCCTTCCCTCAAGCTCTCTCTCCACTCTTCTCTCCTCTCTCTCTCTACTCTTTCCACCTCCTTCCCCCCTTTCCCCTTTCCCATCCCTCTCTACGCTCACCCCCCCACCCCCCCCCCACCCTCTCTCTTCCCCCTCCCTCAACCCTCCCCCCCTCTCTACGCCCCCCCCTCCCCCACCCTTCACCCTTCGCCTCCCTCACTACATAAAGGCAAGTATGTAGATCCGTATGAAAATTCCTCTCTCGGACTTTCACTTTGAGAAGAAGCAATGAAGAGAGAGACGAAAGATAAGGGAATAAGCTCAGAAGAAAGAAATGGATAAGTGAATAATTGGACGAATGAATAAATAGATGAATGGATGAAGATTTTGATAAGTAATAAAATGGACAAGTGAATAATTGGATGATTGAAGAAATATATGAATAAATGAAGAAACTAATAAAAAAAGAGAATAAGATAAGTGAATGAATCGAGGAATGAGTAAATAGAGGAATATATGAAGAAATTAACAAAGAAAGAAATGGATAAGTGAATAAATTGATGAATCAATAGGCATAAGATTAATAAATGGATAAATAGTTAAAGTGACAACAATAATGAATAATAATAATAATAATAACAACAATGATAATAATAATAATAACAACAACAATAATAATAATAATGATAATAATAATAATAATAAAGAAAGAAAAAAAAAAGACACTGGATATTATGTTTTTTTTTTTTTTTTTTTTTTTTTTTTTTTTTTTTATTTTTTTTTTTTTTTTTTTTTTTTTTTTATTTAGCCTCGATGTTGAATATAGAATAGCTTTATTTTCCTCCTTTTTTTATTTTGGTATGAGAAGAAAAGACAAAAAAAAGGGGGGGGAGACATAAATAAACTAACAAAAGAAAGATGAAATAAAGAAAGAAGAGGAATCAAAGAAGAGACAAATAAAGAGATCCGACAAAAGGAAAGACAGAAATGCGAAAAGAAGAAAAAAGGGGAAAAAAAAGAAGATTACGTCGCAGAAGGGACAGAAAGAACAAAAAAGAAATAGAGGGAAAGTGAAAAAAAAGGACATACAAAAGAGATAGGAAGAGAGAGAGAGAGAGAGAGAGAGAGAGAGAGAGAGAGAAACAGAAACAGAAAGAGAGAGAGAGAAAGAAAAAGACAGATCCAGACCCAGAAAAAAAGAAACCAGAGAAAGCGAGAGACACAGAAAAAAAAAGAAAGAGAGAGAGAAAAAGAGAGAAAGAGAGAGAGAGCGAGAGAGAGCATAACCCCCTCCCACCCCCGTAACCAACACTCTATTTCCCACCTCCCAACCTCACGCATTCTTCAGCCCGGACAGAGAGCTCTCCCCCCTCCCCTCCCCTCACCCCCCCCCCCCCCTCCCCCCCCCCCCCCCCCCCATGGCAGATCCAGGAAGAGCGACCCCCCGATTCTTCAGGGGGGAACCGGAGACTATCAGAGCGGGGTGGCAGGAACAGACTCCGTGTCATCTGCACCAAGATGGAGCGACATCTTAGACATGGGGGAGAGGGAGGGGGAGGGGGAGAGGGAGGGGGAGGGGGAGGGGGAGGGGAATGGGAATGGAGGATGGGGGGTGGGGGGAAGGAATGGGGGAAGGGAGATGGGGAGTGTAGGGGGGATGGGATCGAGAAGGGGAAAGGGAGAAGGGGGATGGGAAGGGGGAGAGGGACAAGGAAAAGGGGAAAGGGGAAGAGAGAAGAGGAAAGAGAAGTGGAGGGGGGAAAAGAGAAAGGGAAGGAAGAAAGCAGGAGAAAAGGAGTGGGAAGGAAAAGAGTGGAAAAGGAAGAAGAAGTATTTTCCGAAGGGGCGACATTTGTTTGTGTGTGTGTGTGTGTGAGAGAGAGAGAAAGAGCAAACGGAGAGAGAAAGAGGGTGTTGTTCTATATCTTTGTGTGTGTGTGTATTTTTCTTTCTAATCTAATATCAACTTTATACTATTTACCTATTTATCTGATTCATTATCCCTAACTTTATCCTTTTATTCAGATATTTATTTATACCTACAGGCACTGACTTTGGAAGTAACAATAATAATAATCTAAAAAAAAAAAAAAAAAGAAAAAAAAAAAAATCACACACAGACACACCTTTCCACTAAGTGAATATCCTTATGAATTGTTATTTTCACTCGTCTAATGCAAAGCGCGGGGTACATCAGATAGCGAGTCTAAACAGCACATTACATACACAGTTTCAGAGTTACATCATCATGTTCAGATTCCCAGGAAGATCACACTGGAATATTGTGCTTGAGAGAAAAGGGGAGAAAGAAGAATAGAAGATAGTGATATATTAAAATGCGAATTATTATTATTATCATTAATATTATCATTGTTATTATTATTATATTTTTACCTTGGGTCTTAGTTTTTCTGGTAATTCTAATGTCTTTCTTATTTTGATTTTTTTTATCTTTCTATTTTTTTTTTTTTTTTTGGGGGGAGGGGGGTTCTCTTTCTCTCTTTCTCTCTTTCTCTCTCTCTCTCTCTCTCTCTCTCTGATAATGATATTGATGACTATGACGATAATGATAACAACGGTAATGATAATGATAATAAACACACTTTTGTTCTCTCTCTCTGTCCCTCTAACACAAACACAATAATTTCTATTCGAATTCTTAAATGAATTTCTTCGTATCCGAAGTTTTACGTCTGCTTAATTATCACACACCATTTCAAAAAAAAAACGCTTTTAAGAATCAAGCATTTCTCTTGCTCTAATCAGACCACCCCTGAAAGCACTTGGAAAACCCTTTAATTACAAGCAAGCATCGGCGCTTCAGTGGTTTTTGCTAAATGGAAGATGTGTGTGTGGGAGGGGGAGGGAGGGGGAGGGAGGGGGGAAGGTGACACAAGCGCTTACGAAAGCAAGCCTGAATGCAGACAAAAAAAAAGGGGGGGGGGTGAAGGGAAAGAACGAGCTCTTAGCAAGAGAATTTGGAAGAAAAAAAATCTTTCTTTCACTATGTCAGACTACAAGATACGAGAGACACTCCAACAAGTACTTAAAAAACGTAACAAGTCTCTGAACAAACGAGGGAGAGCATTGCAAGACAAGCAAGTGAGCAAGCGAGTGCATTTGCCAAGCACGGGAGCAGGCAAGCATACAGGAGGGAAAGAGTACTCGAGACTCCGAGGAATAGATCACACGTTTCTTTCTCTTTCTCTCGTTCTCTCTCTCTCTCTCTCTCTCTCTCTCTCTCTCTCTCTCTCTCTCTCTCTCTCTCTCTCTCTCTCTCTCTCTCTCTCTCTCTCTCTCTCTCTCTCTCTCTCTCTCTCTCTCTCTCTCTCTCTCTCCTACCAATCACGAAGCAGACCACACCCTGCGAGGCCCTGTAACACACCTCGGGCACGCCACCCGGCCACTCACAGAGCCCGACCACGCCCACGACAGGGACATTTACACCAATCACGAGCCAGGACCACGCCCTCTCTCTCTCTCTCTTTCTTTCTCGCTGTCTCTCTCTCTCTCTTTTTCTTCTTTCTCTCTGTCTCTTTGTCTCTGTCTGTCTCTTTCTCTCTCTCTTTCTTTCTTTCTCTCTGTCTCTTTGTCTCTACCTGTCTCTTCTCTCTCTTTTTCTTTCGTCCTTTCTTTCTTTCTTTCTCTCTCTCTCTCTCTCTCTCTCTCTCTCTCTCTCTCTCTCTCTCTCTCTCTCTCTCTCTCTCTCTCTCGAGGGGAGTGGGGGACGCATACATGTATATACATATGCACACACACACACACACACACACACACACACACACACACACACACACACACACACACACACACAGAGCGTCGGAGAGGGAAAGCCTGAGTAGTGAGAAGGCGTCAGCGTGAAAAGGGTAAGTCACCCTCGCTCTCTTAATCAAACGTGACGAAGTGACCCTCTTGCATGTTTATGGTTCCCTGACTCCCTGTCGTCTGTCTTCCTCGAGTACTCGGTATGCAAACGTGTATTTAAGGAACTGCTTGTTAGGCCCACGTATCATGAGGCGTCAGTCACCCGGCGACACGTGGAATCGGTGGAAAATAGACGTGTATCCAAGGCGTTCCTTTCTCGTAAGTCTTTTTTTTTCTTTTTTTTAAATTTTGTTTTTTTTTCTTTTGTTTATTTATATAATTGTCTTCGTTTTTTTTGTCGTTTTCGATTTTTTGTCTCGTTATTTTTCAGTTTTTTTTTCTTTGTTTGTTTTCTCTCATTTTTCGTTTATATTTCTATATTTTTCTTTGTGGTTTTCTTTTTGTTTATTTTTGCTTTTCTCTTTTACTATATTTCTCTCTATCTTTCTTCCTTTCTTTTCTTTCTCCCCTTTTCTCTTTTCTTCCATTTTTCCTCAAGCTCTGTTCTTTTTCATTTAACTCTCCATTTTTCTTAATCTCTCTCCTTCTTTCTGTTTTTTTCCCTCCGACTCCCTCCTTTTCTCTCTCATTCTTTCTTTTCCTTCTTTCTTCCTTTCTTTCTCTCTCTCTCTCTCTCTCTCTCTCTCTCTCTCTCTCTCTCTCTCTCTCTCTCTCTTAAAAAGACAAAACACAATCTTAAATCACAACATATTCTCTTTAGTATTCTCATCCCCCCCCTCCTATCCCCTCCCCCTCCCCTCCCCCCTCTACCCCCCCCACATTATCCCATCCCCCATCCCCTCCACCCCTCCTTTCCCTCCCCCTCCTTCCTCCACCTCTCCACCCCTCCCCCTTCTCTACACCCCTCTACCTCCTCTACCCCTCCTCTACCCCCCATTATCCCATCCCCCATCCCCTCCCTCCTCCACCCCATCCCCCTCCACCCCTCCACCCCCTCTCCACCCACCCTTATACCCGTAAGATAAGTATCAGGGTAGCAAGTACAGTAACTCTAGAGGCAGCGGGCCATGAACACAAGCATGATGGACTTGTTTAAAAGAGTTATATTATATTTTTGGATTTCGAGTCATTTGTGTTTTGCGCGCGCGTGTGTGTTTGTGTTTCGCTCTCTCTCTCTCTCTCTCTCTCTCTCTCTCTCTCTCTCTCTCTCTCTCTCTCTCTCTCTCTCTCTCTCTCTCTCTCTCTCTCTCTCTCTCTCTCTCTCTCTCTCTCTCTCTCTCTCTCTCTCTCTCTCTCTCTATCTATCTATCTATCTCTCACACTCTCTCTCTCTCTCCTTCTTTTTTTGTGTTTCTCTGTTATTCATAATCCTCTCGCCCTTTCATCTCTGATTTTCCTCTCCCTTAATGCATTTTCTTTGTTCTTGTTCAGTCTTGAAGGAGAGAGAGAGAGAGAGAGAGAAAGAGAGAGAGAGAAAGAGAGAGAGAGAGAGAGAGAGAGAGAGATAATGAAAGACATACAAAGAAAGAGAACAAAAGAAAGAAAGAAAGAGAGAAAACAAAACAAAACAGAGAGTAAGAGAGAGAGGAGAAAAAAAACCTTTATGCCCTCTTTCCTTTGCAGATAATGCAATAATGCCATTTTCCAAGGATTCGTGGATGAAGATAAAGCTTTATGGTTGAGGTACCTATCGCAAGTCTTTAGTCAGAGTGGCAGAGAAGGGGTAAGAGGGGGGTGGGGAGAGGTAAGGAGGGGGAGGAGGAGGGGGGGAGGGAGGGGAAGGGGAGGAAGGAGGGTGGCATGGGAAGAATGGGAGTGAATTAAAATTATTTTTTTTTTCTTGTTATTTCTTTAATAACAAAGAGAGATGGAAGGAGAAGAAAAGAGGGACAGAATGAAAGAGAGAGAGTGAGATAGATAGATAGATAGATAGAGAGAGAGAGAGAAAGAGAGAACGAGATTAAGAGAAAGAGACAGGGGACGAGAGAGAGAGAGAGAGAGAGAGAGAGAGAGAGAGAGAGAGAGAGAGAGAGAGAGAGAGAGAGAGAGAGAGAGAGAGAGAGAGAGAGAGAGAGAGAGAGAGAGAGAGAGAGAGAGAGAGAGAGAGAGAGAGAGAGAGAGAGAGAGAGAGAGAGAGAGAGAGAGAGAGAGAGAGAGAGAGAGAGAGAGAGAGAGAGAGAGAGAGAGAGAGAGAGAGAGAGAGAGAGAGAGAGAGAGAGAGAAGAGAGAGATTCATCTGCATGCAAGAGAGAGAGGGGGGGGGGAGAGAGAGAGAGAGAGAGGGAGAGAGAGAGAGAGAGAGAGAGAGAGAGAGAGAGAGAGAGAGAGAGAGAGAGAGAGAGAGAGAGAGAGAGAGAGAGAGAGAAAGAGATTGAGATCAAAATGCAAAATCAGCTTTCCGAACTTTCACATTTTCTCTAAGACAACGAAGGGAAGATATCAAAATAATAATCATACTGGTAATCGTAAAATCCTTCTTAATTCCTTTCTCCTTGTTTCCTACTTTTCTTCTTCTTTTTTTCTTCTTCTTCTTATCCCTTTTTTCTTCTTCTTCTTTTTCTTCTTCAACTTCTTCCTTTTTTTTCTTATTTTCTTTTTTTTCTTCTTCCTTTTTTCTTATTTTTCTTTTTCTTCGTCTTCTTTTTCATTTCCTTAATTATTATTTTTCTTCGAAAAAGGGAAGAGGTGGGAGAAGAATATGAAGAAAAAGAAGGAGAAAAAGAACAAGAGGAGGAGGAGGAGCAGGAGGAAGAGGAAGAAGAAGAGGAGGAGAAGAAAGTGGGGAGGAGGAGGAGGAGGAGCAGGAGGAGGAGGAGGGAGGGAGGGAGGAAGGACAGAGAGAGAAAAGAAGGAAGAAGAAGAAGAAAAAGAAGAAGAAGAAGAAGAGGAGGAGGAGGAGGAGGAAGAAGAAGAGCACATGGAAGAGAAAAAAGTAGCAGAAGCATATGAAGACACAATCACCCAGTAGACGACAGTAGGGGGTCTGTCCCGCCGACCCATTCTTTCGAAATCGTCGGGAATTTTATGAACCACCAACACACCCACCCACCCACCCTCCCTCCCATCTCACCCACCCAACTACCCACCTTCCCTCCTTCCCCTAATCATATACACCCCCACCCACCTTCCCCTACCCATCCCCCTCCCCACCCACCCTCCAACCCACCTTCCCCCTCCCATCCCATCCCTCCCACTCACCTTCCCCCTCCCATCCCACCCACATTATTCCCTTCCTCCCATCCCCCCATCCCCCCTTCCCCTAATTTCACCCAACCTCCCCCTCTCCCCCATCCCAGCCACCCACAAACCCACCCACCCACCAACCCACCCACCTTCCCCCACCAACCCATCCACCTTCCCCCTACCCGCCCATCCCCCCCTTCCCCCTACCCTCACCCAACCTTCCCCCTACCCACCCATCCCCCCTTCCCCTACCCTCACCCAACCTCCCCCTCCCTCCCATTGCAGCCACCCACCAACCCACCCCCCTTCACCCTACCCGCCCATCCCCCCCTTCCCCCTACCCGCCCATCCCCCCTACCCTCACCCAACCTCCCCTTTAATATCTGCGGAATTCTAGCATCATCACCAACGTTTAGTACTCGGTTTCTGGCTGGCTTTTTTTTATGGCTTTTATCGTCCGGCGTTGTCTCGTCTTGAGGGGAACCCCGCCAAGCCAAGCCATGCCATCCGGGCAATGACTATATCAGGAAGGGGAAAGAGAGAGAGGGGGGGGAGGGAGAGGGGAGGGAGAGTTGAGGGAGGTTGGGAGGGAAGGGGAGGAGAGAGGGGGTTGGGAGGGGAGAGAGGGGATTGAGGGAGAGGGAGAGAGTTGGTTGGAGAGGGAGGGGGGGGGGGGAGAGGGAGAGGGAGAGGGGGTGGGAGAGGGAGAGAGGGGGGGAGGGAGAGGGAGCGGGTAGAGCGAGAGATTGATATATATATATATATATATATATATATATATATATATATATATATATATATATATATATATATACATATATAAAGAGAGAGAGAGAGGGGGAGGGAAGCGAAGATCGGGAGGAAATCGGGAGAGAGAGAGAGAGAGAGAGAGAGAGAGAGAGAGAGAGAGAGAGAGAGAGAGAGAGAGAGAGAGAGAGAGAGAGAGAGAGGGTGGGGGAGAGAGAGAGAGAGAGAGAGAGAGGGGGGGGGAGGTGGAGAGAGAGAGAGAAAGAGAGGGGGGAGAGATTGAGAGAGAGAGAAAGAGAGGGGGGGGAGGCGGAGAGAGAGAGAGGGGGGGGGGGAGATTGAAAGAGAGAGAGAAAGAGAGGGGGGGGAGATTGAGAGAGAGAGAGAAATAGAGGGGGGAGGGGGGGAGGTGGAGAGAGAGAGAGAGAAAGAGAGGGGGAGGGGGGGAGGGGGGGGGAGGTGGAGAGAGCATTAGCGGAACCCAGATTAAAGTTGCAAATCCAGTTGCCTCGGTGGTGTGATGCTGGGATTTTTAGTGTTTTTTTTCTCGTTTTCTTTTCATTTATCTTTTTGTTATCTTACGTTTTTGTTATCTTTTGTTATCTTTTTGTTATCTTATTTATCTTTTGTTATTTTATCTTTGTTATTTTTACGTGAATTATACGTCGGAATGATTTGATGATATCAAATGTTTATTCTTTGTAATGATGAATATTTGTATGGAGATTTGTATGTCTGTGTGTCTGTGTTTCTGTATGTATGTACGTAATCTCGTGTGTGTGTGTGTGTGTGTGTGTGTGTGTGTGTGTGTGTGTGTGTGTGTGTATGTGTGTGTGTGTGTGTGTGTGTGTGTGTGTGTGTACCTACATGTGCATTGATATGTGTATCTCACGGATTTTATGTGTGTGTGTCTGTATTCATGTGTTCAGAAGCGTGTGTATATCTGGAGGGTCTGTGGACGTGTGTACCCATGTGTACATATGCGTGTGTATTTGGACATCGCTTTGTTTGTGTACGTGTGTGTATACACATATGTGTTTGTGTATACTTGTGTGTATTTAGAGACCTAAGGACATACGTGCGTATCCATGTATACACATGTGTATAACTCTGGAAGTCTATATACCTGTACGAAAAGTAGAAGAAAAAATAAATAAGAAACGGGAAAAAATGAATAAAAAATGAATAAAAAGACGCAATGGAAGAATTTTCGAGATAACGGGTCCTGTCACAGAGGATTTAAAAAAGGACTTGTTATTCAAATGGAGCGAGTGAAAAAGCCAGGCGAAGAGGAGGAGGAGAAAAAGGAGGAGGAAGAGGAGGAAGAGGAGAAGGAGAAGGAGGAGGTGTAGGTGGAGGATGAGGAGGAAGAGGTGGAGGTGGTGGAGGTGGAGGAGGTGGAGGAGGTGGAGGAGGTGGAGGAGGAGGAGGAGGAGGAGGAGGAGGAGGAGGAGGAGGAGAAGAAGAAGAAGAAGATGAAGATGAAGAAGGAGAAGACGAAGAAGAAGAAGAAGAAGAAGGAGGAGGAGGAGGAGGAGAAGAAGATGAAGATGAAACAGGAGAAGACGAAGAAGAAGAAGGAGGAGGAGGAGGAGGAGAAGGGCAAAGATGGAGAAGAAGAAGAAGAAGACGAAAAGGAAGAGAAAGAGACGGAGAATTAAGCGACGAGAAGAAAAAGAAAAAATATACGACACGATTTTTTTTTTTTTTTTTTTTTAGTCTGAGAGAAAGAGAGTGAGAGAGAAAGAGAGAAAGAGATATATAGAGAAACAGAAAAGTGAAAGAGAGAAAAAAAAAGTAAAATCATAACAAATAAAGAACGAGAATAAAAGAGAGAGAGAGAGAGAGAGAGAGAGAGAGAGAATGAGAGAGAGAGAGAGAAAGAAACAGAAAGAGAGAAAGAGAAACCAGGTGGTGAGAGCGACATAATCACCCCCCCCCCACCCCCACCCTCACCTCCACCTCCACCCCCTGCCCCCCCCCCCCCAACACCCACCCCCCACCGTACCGAACAAGATAAGGAATAAGCCATAGTGCAGCCTGGGAAACATACGTCTTTGCATTATGAACCGCAGACGAATAATGAACATAATTAGCATGAATTAGTGCATTAAGACTCTGCATATCATTTGCATGGCGTCGGAGGTGTGTAAATGGGGGGGGGGGGAGCCGGGGGCGGGGGTGGGAGGGTGGGTGGAGGTAAGGAGGGGGGGTGGA
>BOPN01000855.1:237500-247500 GCA_017312705.2 Penaeus japonicus | reverse complement strand
TGTGGTGGGCGTTTGGTTGTGTGGTGGGCGTTTGGTTGCGTGGTGGGTGTTTGGTTGTGTGGTGGGCGTTTGGTTGCGTGGTGGGCGTTTGGTTGCGTGGTGGGCGTTTGGTTGTGTGGTGGGCGTTTGGTTGTGTGGTGGGCGTTTGGTTGCGTGGTGGGCGTTTGGTTGTGTGGTGGGCGTTTGGTTGCGTGGTGGGCGTTTGGTTGTGTGGTGGGCGTTTGGTTGTGTGGTGGGCGTTTGGTTGTGTGGTGGGCGTTTGGTTGTGAGTCGTTGTGGGCATTAGGTTGCGTGGTGGGCGCCTGGTCGTGGGTCGTGCTCCGTGCAGGTCGTGGGGATAGGTCATTCCTTTGTTGTTGTTTTTTGTTCTTCTTCTTAAGGATTACTCAGGATTTAAGTGCGATTAAGAGAGATGGAGATTAAGAAGGAGAAGAATATGGGAAGAATGAAAGGAGGAGAGGAAGAAAGGGTAGAGGGAGTCAGGGATAGGGGAGGGAGAAGGAGAGGGAGGGAAAGGGGGGGGGGCGATAAGAGGTAGAGGGAGTCAGTGATAAAGGGAGGGAGGAGGGAGGGAAGGGGAAAGACGAAGGAAGAAAAAAAGAGTCAGAGCAAGGGGAGAAACAGGAAGAAGAAGAAGAAGAAGAAAAAGGAGGAGGAGGAGGAGGAGGAGGAAGAAAATGCAGTACACGAATAGGATTGGGGGGGAGGGGAAAGGGGGGAAGGGAGGGAGGGTTGGAGTAGCGAGTCATTTGCTTGCTCCTTTGCCCTCTACCACCCACCGCCCACCCCCACCTCCCCCCCTCCGCAACCCAACAGGTCCCGCGTTCTTGTGACGGGGCTAGCAGCAGAGGTTGAGAGAGTTTAATCGACTGTGAAACAAGACCTGAATAAATACGGTACTGCCGACGACTCCTGCATGAGGCGGGCGCTGCTGGAGGCGCTGAAGGGTGACGTCGGGATAGGCGGGGGGGGGGGGGGGGGGGGAGAGAGAGAGAGAGAGAGAGAGAGAGAGAGAGAGAGAGAGAGAGAGAGAGAGAGAGAGAGAGAGAGAAGACTAAAGCTGGCTAAGAGGCGCAATTATTTCGCCACCTTTCGAAGGCTGGGTTTCAAAATGGCGGATTCCTTTTTTTTTTTCTTTCTTTCTTTTTTTGGTTAATCTCTCTTGTTTGTTATTTCCATCTGTCTATCTATCGCGTTCTCTCTTGTTCTCTCCCTCTCGCTCTTTCTCGTTTTGTCTCTTCTTTTTTTCTCTCTTTCCATTTTTTTTCTCTCATTTATTCCTTCCTTCCTCTCCTTCTCTTACTTCCTCCTCCTCCACCCTCCCTCTCCCCCTCCCCCTCCCCCTCCTCCTCCTCCTCCTCCTCCTCCTCCTCCTCCTCCCTCCTCCCTCTCCTCCTCCTCCTCCTCCTCCTCCTCCTCCTCCTCCTCCTCCTCCTCCTCCTCCCTCTCCCTCTCCCCCTCCTCCTCCCCCTCCCCCTCCTCCTCCCCCTCCCCAATCTATCTGTATAACAACCCGGCCGCTCATTGCACAGTCCCAGGCATAACTGAAACATCTTGGCACTTACCGTCGGCATAGTTGTAGGCATCGATACACAATGCCCCCCCTCCCCCTCCTCCCCCCTCCCCTCGGCGAGTCATTAGAGAAGATGATTTCAGAAATTACCCGAAGGCATTGTTCAAATTCTAGCTTTTTTTTTTTTCCTTCTTTTTTTCTTTTTTTTCTTTTTTTTTAAGTCACTGTGGCACGCTTGACCGCGTCTTTAATGGATGCGAATTCGAAAATCCTCCCCCTCTCCCTCCCTCCCTCCCTACTTACTCTCCTATCCTCTATCCTCCTCCACCCCTACTACTTCCCCCCCCCCTACCCCTCTACCCTCTCCCTCCAATCCTATCTTCATATCGCATTCCTCCACCTACTCCCCCTCTCCCTCCCCTTCCCCTCCCCTCTCCCTTTCCCCTTCCCCTCCCCTCTCCTCCCACCCACCCTCCTCCTGAGATCTATAAATACCTAAATCAGCAAAGATATACGACAGAAGATAAAGGTGCGATAAATCAGAGGCAAAGAGAATGAACAATAACCCCTCGAAGTCTACAGGAACTCGCACAAAAATACACAAACTGTCGCGGATCCGGTGTCGCGGAGGGCACATTTCGTCGACATTTATGCACCGCCTTTTTGACTTGCGAAGCGAAGTATTGTCAAAAAGGGAATTTCCAAAATGTACAGGAATGTTTTATCGGCAATTTATAGACTTATTTATTTTGCGTATGAGAGAGTAAATATCAATGGGCGTGTTTTTTTTTTTTTTTTTTTTTTTTAAGTATTGTAGAATTTGGCTGATTTGCATGAAAGAAAATGATTAATGGTTTTAATGCAAAATGTGAATTCGAATATGAGAGAGAGAGAGAGAGAGAGAGAGAGAAAGAGAGAGAGAGAAAAAAAGAGTGAGAGTGAGAAAGAGGTGATATATATATATATATATATATATATATATATATATATATATATATATATATATAGAGAGAGAGAGAGAGAGAGAGAGAGAGAGAGAGAGAGAGAGAGAGAGAGCGAAAGAGAGAGAGGGATTAAAACGCAACAATAAAAATGATGATAAGGGCGGGAGACACAGACACAAAAAAAGTCGGAGGGATTACAGAGAGGAAGGGGGGGTAGGGGGGGGGGAGAGGGACAATAAGAGGAAGCCATCGCACACGTGGTTAAGGTTTTGTGCACATTTCCTGTAAGGTTTTGCCGATTGTGTTGGCAAAACGAGTTTTTTTGTTTTTTTTCTTTTTTTTTCTTTTTTTTTTTTTTTTCTTTTGATTTACGCGTCATCTAACCTGCTAACACTGCCGCACGTTTCCAAAAAAGGAGGCAGGTGTTATGTCTTTTTCTTTTTTTTTCTTTTTTTTTTCTTTTCTTATCGCCCCCTACCTGTTTCGAGGTACTGATTACGACACTTAATATATATTGCACTTCTTGAAAGAATCTGTACATTTTTATTACCTTTTCATCTCCCCCCCACCCACCCACACCCACGCCCTTGTTCTCCACAGCCGATATCTTTTAAGATTTATAATACGATATTCTTCTTGCTGTTTTTGTTTTTTTTTCTTCTTCTTTTTTCCTTTTTTTCTTCCTCTCGCTGACAAGTGTACGATAATTACCAAGTATTGATGCCGTCCATCTTAAATTCTCTACGACTTTAAAGACCTACCTTCTTCTTTTTTTTGGTCATTAATCACTACCTCCCTGTCTTTTTAATTACCACAGCAACCCCCTTTTATTAATCTAGACACAGTGGAACGTTCTAGTGCTTCCATATATTCTAGAAGGCGCGACAAGGAATGTGATTCACGTGAAGGTTTAATTATAATCTACAGTCGAAGATTCTTCAATGGAGAATATATAATAAATAATTTGTAGGTTATCTTAATATCAATTTGATGTTCATTGTATTAGTAACAACCTTTTTTTTATGTTGTTGTTCGTTATTTTAGTAACAACAGGAATCTTATTTATTTCTAACACTATCTTCATGTACAACAACATTATATTCTTCAAAATGAATATTATAACGAAGTAATAATCAGAGCAAACTTTTTTAAAAATACGAACATTGAAACGGTTACACAGAGGCGTTAACCTGAGGTCTATTATGCATGGAAAAACGTCAGTAATTACTATTCTAAATCCTTTTTCCATTAATATAACCAGCAATTATTCTTTTACGTGCCTATAAGTCCTTCATGTGTATATAAAAGTGGAGGGAACTAGTGGAAGAGAGAGAGAGAGAGAGAGAGAGAGAGAGAGAGAGAGAGAGAGAGAGAGAGAGAGAGAGAGAGAGAGAGAGAGAGAGAGAGAGAGAGAGAGAGACGAAGAGAGATAAAGATAAGGAGAAAGAAAGAGATAGATAGAGACAGAAAGAGAGAGACAGAGAAAGACGTAGAGAGATAGATAGATAGATAGAGAGAGAGAGAGACAGACAGACAGAGAGAAAGACATAGAGAAAGAGAGAGAGAGAGAGAGAGAGGGAGGATGAAGGAGAGAGAAAGAGAGAGAGAGAGAGAGAAAGACAGAGAGAGACAGAAAAAGACATCGAGAAAGAGAGAAAGAGAAAGAGAGATAGAGAGAGAGAGAGAGAGAGAGAGAGAAAGAAAAAGACATCGAGAAAGAGAGAAAGAGAGATAGAGATAGAGAGAGATCGAAGCAACAGAAAAAAAAATCGAGAGGTTGTCAGAGGCGCGATAATTACCGTAGTTCAAAAAGTCCCCCCTTCGGCCGAGGCATTTCCTCTCGGCTGCCGTGGGAAACTGCCGCTCGCCCCTCGTGACGTCATGAAGAATCAAAAGAGGAGAGAAAGAAAAAAGAAGAAGAAGAAAAAGAGAGAAGGAAAAAGGAAAAAAAAAAATGGATATAATGATTCCTTCGTGATTGTTAAGCCGAAGGTGTTGATGTTTACAGGATAAACGACTATCGTTTTTTGTTTTTTTTCTTAATTCATGTACACACACACAAAAAAAAAAAACGTCAGTAATTACCGTTCTAATCGTTTTACTTGTCCAAAAAAACATATACAATCTCTTTTCTAATACATATCATAGTGTTTTTTTTTTTCTTCTTCTTCTTTCAATGTTCTTTTCTTAATTTTTTTTTTGGGGGGATAGACTCGTTTTCTTTCTTTTTAGAAGATGGAGAGTCTCAAGTGTCCTCGCAAAGGCTCGCGCGCTAGCCACGTAGTCGCCACCAAATCCGTTTAAAAATCTGGCTGAAATCCGGACTAACGAAGGACAAAAAAAGAAGAAGAAGAAGGAGACGAAGAGGGAGAGGGAAAAAAAAAATAAGGAGGAAGGGACAAGAAACGGAGCGGCTCCGGATGCCGTCACGCTCGAGCCATTTGAAGTGAGGTGGGGGGTGGGGTGGGGGGGGAGGAGAGGAAGTGAGAGTGAGAGAGAGAGAGAGAGAGAGAAAGAGAGAGTACGAGACCGAGAGAGAGAGAGAGAGAGAGAGAGAGAGAGAGAGAGAGAGAGAGAGAGAGAGAGAGAGAGAGAGAGAGAGAGAGAGAGAGAGACGGAGATGGAATACAAGATGTAAAGAAGGTTTAAGATATCGTAGAGGAATGATACTAATCGCAATAACAAATATAGTAATATAGCAATCATAATAATGATAATGATAATAATAATAATAATAACAATGATAACAACAATTATGATGACAGCAACAATAATACTAAAAAAAAACTTAAAGTCAAGAAAAAAAAAAATGCAATAGTGATTGATCAACACAACCTCCATTTATTTTTGTTTTCTATATATTTTTATCTATTTTATTTTATTTTTGATTTATTTTATTTATTCATTTATTTATTATTTTTTTTTTTGTTGTTGTTGCATAGCAATAATAATTAACACGGTGGACGTGGCCAGGTCCTCCTTCCACCCTCTTCCCTCAAGTGTTATCTCTGACAAAGCGTTCGTGGGCGTTCATCGTGGGCGGCGAGGTGATATCAAGACCTATTCCTCTTCGGAGACATCAATGGGCGTTGTTGACTGTGCTTGCAGTCATTATTCTTAAAATTTTATCACTTGGGCGTTCGTTTTTTCTTTTTCTCTCTCTTCTTCTTTCTATCTCTTGCTATCTCTCTTCTCTTTTTTCGGCATCTCTTTCTTGCTCTATCTTTTCTTACTCGGTCTCGTTCTTCCTCATTCTTCCCCTTCCTCTTCTTCTCTCTCTCCTCTCGGTCTCGTTCTCTTCCTCACGCCCCTTTCTCTCTCTCGGTCTCGTTCTCTCTCGAGTCGTTCTCTTCCTCTTCCTTTCTCTCTTCTTCTCTCTCGGAAGGTCCCGTTCTCTCTCACCCTCTCTCTCTCTCCGAAATCTCGTTCTCCTCCTCCTCCTCCTCCTCTTCTTCTTCCCTCTCCTCACCCCCTCACTCTCAACCTCCAATCCCACTTCTCCCACGCCTTCTCCCTCCCCCTCCAGCCCCCCCCCCCCCATCTCCCAATTCCTACCCTCGACTTGTATGTTGTTTACCTTTGAACAATTGCAAATTGCCTTTGCTTACGATGCCTGATCATATTTCTTCGTGCTCAGCAATGATGACACTTGATAAATGGAGAATTGGATGGATGGAGATGAAGAGGAGAAAGAGAAGGAGGAGGAGGAGGAAAGTGTATAATGAAGAGGAGAATAGGGAGGAGGAGGAGGAGGAGGAGGAGGAGGAGTCGGGGGGGGGGAGGGGGTGATATTGGAAAATCGTATTAATTACTAATGATAAATGTACTAAGCATATTATTAGATATAGTAAACAAAACGTTAAAAGAAGATAAGATAAAAAATAAATAAATAAATAAAAAAGAACAGAATATCTAAAGCGAAAACGAAAAGGGAAAAGAAGAAGAGAGAAAGAAAGAAAGAAAAAAAAAAAAAAACAGGCTAAGGCGAGACACGCAAATTGGTCGCAGGAACAGCCATAAACACGCCTCTTTCATTTCCCTCCGCTCTTCCATCCACCCGACCGACGCCCTCCAATCTCGGCTACCTCAAACCCGGACCGAATTTGCAACCGGATCTCCAACGGACGGCTTCCGGTATTCGGTTAGTTATGTTTCAGATCGTTATATTAATTAATTTATTTATTTTTAATTGTTGCATCTTGTTATTGTTGTTTTTTCTTTTCTTTTTTTCCTTTCGATGTTATTTTTTCTGATTGCGAAAGGAAGAGAGAGGAGAATAAAATTGATAAATAGGAAATAAGGGAGAGGGAAAGAAGACAAAAAATCGGAGGAGAAAAAAAGTGAAGAAAAAGAAATAACGAAGATACGAGAAAAGAGAGAAAAACGAAAATTTAAGAGATAAGTAAGAAGACAAAAGAACCAAAAATAAGCGAAAAGAAGAGAAGAAAAAGAGAGAGAGATAGAGAGAAAAAGGTTAAGAGAAGTACATTAAATGTATAAAAAAACAACAACAGAGATACGAAAAACGTAGTAAAAAGACAAAGAAACAAAACAAAACAAAAACAGAAAAGCGAAAACTGAAGAAAATGAAATAAACAAAGCAAAAAAAGAAAAAAAAAAAGCGAAAACCGAAGAAGAAAAAACGAAAACCGAAGAAGAAAAAACGAAAACCGAAGAAAAAAAAGCGAAAACCAGAAGACAAAAAAAGAAAAGCCAAACCCCCCCCCCCAAAAAAAAAAAACAAACAAAAAAAAACAGAAAAATAAAAATAAAAATAAAACGAGAAGTGAGGTCTCCGCATGGCCGACCGCCTGGGAGCTTGTAGCCTCGTGTTCATGTGCCGAGCCTGACGAATGGGCGAGCGACGGAGGGCGGCTTCGGGTCTCGCGTGAGGAGACTGATGGGGCTCCTGAATAAGGGGGGGAGGGGGGGAGGGGGAAGGGAAGGGAAGGGAGGAGGAGGGAGGAGGAGGAGGAGGGAGGGGGGTGGGAAGAGAAGCGTCCGTGAGGAGAATCGGAAGGTAGGTTAGGTAGAGGAAGATCGTTCGACCTTCTTTTCCTTCTTCGCTTTGGATCTTATTATTGCTGTGTTTTGTTTTTCTTTCTCTCTCCATTTCTAGTTCTCCTTTCTCTTTCTTTCTCTCTCTCTCTCTCTCTCTCTCTTTCTCTCTCTCTATATATAGTACTAGAACCATCTTCCCTAACATCCCCCTCCCCCCTCCCGCCCCTACACACCTCGGCTATCCTACCCGAGATAGCCCCCCACACCCCGCCCTCCGCCCCCCTCACCCCTACCCGGGCTATCCTAACCGAGATAGCTTCCCCCCCCCCTCCCCCACCCCACCTAGCTATTACCGATCTCGCCCGTCACTAAACTGTCTCTTCTACGGTGTCACACTCGACCGCAGAGATAGCGAGACAAGGATGTTACTATCCCCTTCTCTCCGTCTCTCCCCTCCCCTCCCCAACCCCTCCTCTCCCCCTTCTCCCCTCCCCTCCCCAATCCCTCCTCTCCCTCTCTTTCTCCCTCCTCTTCCCCTTCTCCCTCCTTCCTCCTTCTCCCCTCCTCTCCCCGTCTCTCGCCCTCCTCTCCTTCCTCTCCTCCTCCCCTTCTTGCCTCCTTCCCTTCCTCCTTTCTTCCCCTCCTTCCCCCGCCACCTCCTTCCTCCTTCCCCCTTTCTCCCCTCTTTTTCCCCTCCCACTCCTCTTTTTTTCCTTCTTTCCCCCTCCCCTCTCCGAGAGAGAGAGAGAGAGAGAGACAGAGACAGAGAGAGAGAGAGAGAGAGAGAGAGAGAGAGAGAGAGAGAGAGAGAGAGAGAGAGAGAGAGAGAGAGAGCCCTCCTCTCCCCGTCTCTCGCCTCCTCTCCCCTTTCTCCCCTCCTCTCCCCTTTCTCCCCCTTTTCCCCTCCACTCCTCTTTTTTCCTCCCCTCCTCACCTCAACTTTCCTTTCCTTTCCTTTCCTTTGAACACCCTCCTACCTCTCCCTCTTCTTTCTCCCCTCCTCCCTTCTACCTTCCTCTCCACCCCCTCCTTTCCTCCCCTATGTACACCCATCTACCTCTCCCTCTCCCCTCTCCTTTCCTCCCCTTTGAACCTCCCTTCTTTCCTCTCCCTCTCCCGGAAGAGGGGGCGGAAGAGGAGAAAGAGGAAGGGAAAGAGAATGGGCTAGTAAGGGTTAGGGAGGGGAGGGGGGGAGGAAAGGGGATGGGGGAAGGGACAGGGGGAGGGGAGGAGGGGAGGGGAGGCGCTGACGTATCGACAACGAGATGGAAAGGTGTTCTTACACGTGGGTGGTCCAATTGCTGATCAATTACCCCGTCGAACTTGTTTTGTCGTTTCTCTCTCTGTCTCTCCTTCTCTCTCTCTCTCTCTCTCTCTCTCTCTCTCTCTCTCTCTCTCTTTCCTTCTCTCTCTCTCTTCCTCTCTCTCCTTCTCTCTCTCCCTCTCTTTCTCTCTATCTATCTATCTATCTCTCCTCTTCTACCTCCTCCTCTTTCTCCATTCTTCATCGCTCACTTTACACACTTCCCTTCCTAAAAAAAAAAGAAAAAAAAAGAAAAAAAAAAAAAATATTGGAACAATCACATCCTCATTGCAAGAACAGCCCCCCCCCCCCCGCCCCACTCCCCTAAAATAAACAAACATTATATAAAAAAAAAACTCAAAATAGAACAAAACCAAAATCGAGGACTCGCTACAAGGTCTCGAGCGAGGAGCCTTACGTCATAGCCCAGGTTATGCCTCGGGTCTACCATGAGAGCGACACCCCAATGGCAGGACAATAAACAGTCGTCGATGTACCACTGGCGCCCACGACACACACGCCCCCGCACGCCCGCACGCTCGCACGCCAACACCACCGTAGCCACCCGTAGCCGCCCTCGAAAGTGTCTGCCACGGCGAAATGTATCTGTGACGCCCCTAACGCATTGTGCTCTGCCACCTTATGTTCCTGTCACATAGGACTGATCACGGGGGGGCGGGGGGGGGGGGGGTTAATACCAGTGTTAAAACGGTTGAGTTGTTCTCGCCCCTCGTCGCTTTTTTTTTTTTTTTTTTTTATTGTTATTCTTATTTACCGCCATTCTCTTTCTTTTATTTTTTCTTCTTCTTCTTCTTCTTCTTCTTCTTCTTCTCCTCCTACTCCACCTCCTCCTCTTCCTCCTCCTCTTTCCCTTCCTCCTCTTACTCTTTCTCTTCTTCCTCTTTCTCTTTCTCTTTCTCTTCTTCCTCTTCCTCTTTCTCTTCTTCCTCTTCCTCTTCCTCCTCTTCCTCTTCCTCTTCCTCTTCTTCCTCCTCCTCCTCCTCCCGTCTTTCTTTCTTTTCCGTCCCTTGAGACTCTCGTTTCAGGGAGGGGGGGGGGAGGGCGGAGGGTAGAGGGGAGAGGGGGGTTGATCGCGTCGCTGTGGTACTCTCAAGGGACCGGAATTATTGCAACGTAAATAGCTCTTCGTTCTCCATTTTCAATTCCCTCTGGTGTATTCCGTTGCAAATTGATCGGATCAATTTGCAAGCTAATGTAGGTTAATCGACAAACACAATC
>BOPN01000855.1:222500-225000 GCA_017312705.2 Penaeus japonicus | reverse complement strand
TCATGAAAATAAACAGGTCCTGAAAGTCATGAAATACACTAATGCACTTCTGAACGCACTGCACTCTTTCACTTTCCTCATTTATCATTATTTTCTTCTTTCTCCTCTTCTCCGCGGGATCAATTTATATAATCTATCTGACTCCCTCTATTCTATTTGTTTTGTCCAATGCGTTATAGTATCGTAAATATCATTTTTTTATTTCATTGATATTTCACGTTGTCAAAAAGATCCGCTGCAAATACCATTCATTCATTGATTTATAATAATGCTCGACTTCGTTATGACAGCAAAACATAAACGTGGTTACACACCTTCCAAACAACGGGACAATAAGGGACACTTCCCCGTTATAAAAGAATAGGAAACTCGTACTTACCGACACTGTCCCGGCTCCTTACAGGTTCCGTGTTCAGGATGACATCCAAGTTTGCACACAGCTGTTGGCAGAGAAACAAGAGGTTGGAAAATTGTCAATTGGTGTCACGCAATTGTTTGGTAAATAGGAAATTGATGATTTGAGTCACTTTCGTCCACGGTTATTTTGAGGTAGATCGTTATAGAGGTAAAGTGGGAGATTGTGTTTTGATGTTTATATATGGAGTGAATGGGTAGTTTCTCTCTCTCTCTCTCTCTCTCTCTCTTTCTCTCTCTCTCTCTCTCTCTCTCTCTCTTTCTCTCTCTCTCTCTCTCTCTCTCTCTCTCTCTCTCTCTCTCTGGTATTATCATTATTTTTATTATCACTCTTATTATAATCCTTATCATTAACACTATCATTAACGTCATTATCATTAATATTATCATCATTAACATTATCATCATAATTATCATAACAAATACATTTATTCACCACACGATGTCCAAAGCCCTATCAACAAAAAACAATAAATAACAAAATCTTATATAAAAACAAAAATCTTTCCATAGTAACCCCCAAATCCATCCACCTCACCATCCATATGTAAAAAAAAAAAAAAAAAAAAAAAAGGGAAAAAATATATATAGAAGAGCCTTTCTGCCGGAGGTACGATAATTCAATGGCCTTTGTACCAGGCCAGAGGTACGATAATTCATGCATGATTATAAAAACCGTAACTCACTCGCTCCTGTAATTGGCAAATGTATAACAACCTTCTCTTGAATAAAAATTAGGTTCGATATTAACGGCTTCTCTATTAATGAGGAAGACGAGGAGGAGGAGGAGGAGGAGGAGGAGGAGGAGGAGGAGGAGGAGGAGGAGGAGGAGGAGGAGGAGGAGGAGGAGGAGGAGGAGGAGGAGGAGGAGGAGGAGGAGGAGGAGGAGGAGGAGGAGGAGGAGGAGGAGGAGGAGGAGGAGGGGGAGGAGGAGGAGGAGGAGGAGGGGGAGGAGGAGGAGGAACAGGGAGAGAAGGAGGAGGAGGAGGGAGAGGAGGAGGAGAAGGTGGAGGAGGAGAAGGTGGAGGAGGAGGGAGAGGAGGTAGAGGGGGAGGAGGAGGAGGACGAAGAAGAGGAGAAAAGAGAAAGGGTAAGGAAATGAGGGAGAGGAGGGAGGCGTAGGAAGGGGTGGATGAGGAAAGAGAAAAGAGAAAGGATGAGAGGAGGAAGGGGAAAGAAGGAACAGAGGAGACAGAGGAGGAGGTGAATAAAAGAAAGAAGAAAAAAAGGATAGGAAAAAAAAAAGAAAAAAAAAAACAATACCAAAACAAAAATAAACACAACAACAACAACAACAAAATACAAATCTACAAATAGATGAATAAAGAAAAAAAGAAGAAGAAAAAAAAAAAGCTACCAACCCCTTCACATTCTCCCTTTCTTCCTCCCTCTTCTCATTCTTTCATCCTTCCTTTTCTAAAATCAACCGTCAAGAAATAAGGTTTACGAACGTAAGGAATAATGAAGTGAGCCGTTTGAAGTGTCTAGAACCAGTGGCCGAAGGAGGTTCCCACAGCCTTGTGAAATGTGCCTCGTATTTTCATGTCTTGAGGTGATTATGGGGTTCTTGGGTATGGCTTGGCCTCAATATTATTTATTTACCTATCTATCTTATCTATAGATTTATTCCTTTTTTTCTCTATTTATCATTTTCTTCCTTTTTTTTCATCCTTGGGGGTGGTGACCTGAGTTTTATTTTTTTCTTTATTTTATTCTATTTTCATTTTTCCATCTTTTATTATAATCTTTATCATTATTACCATTACCATTATTATTATCATTATCATTATCATCGTTATTAGTATTATTACCATTATCATTATCAATATCATTATTATCATCATTATCATTTTTATCATCATCATTATTATTATCATTGTTATTATTAATGGTGACACTGTGAACATTGGGGTGGGGGAGTAGGGGGGTTAGTTATAATGGTAGTAATAGTGATGAGGGTGAGTATGAGAAGAAATATCATCGTAGTTATAATGGTAAATGGTAATGTGGTAGTTATAATGGTACTACCATTAATATGAACCATTATCATCATTATCTTGATTATCTACACTTCAAAACATACAAA
>BOPN01000855.1:212500-217500 GCA_017312705.2 Penaeus japonicus | reverse complement strand
AGGGGGGAGGGAAGGGCAGGCGAGGGAAAAGGGGGGTGAGGTAGAAGGGGGAGGGGGAGGGGGAGGCAGAAGGTAGGGGCTGGAGGTGGTGGCGTGGGACTGGCGAGAGAGATGAGGAGGGGGTGGGGTGGGGGGGGGGGGGGAGAGGAATAAGAAGTCATTTCACAGGAAAATTGCTGCATCACACTTCACACGCCTTTTTCCCGGTAAATTCGGCTTCTTTATTGCTTCCTATTACTTGTTCGGTGAGAAAATATGAAATCTGAGATTTAGTTTTATTTGGAGAGAGTAATTGAGTTTGTTTGTTTGTTTTGTCGGTGTTAGGGAGTGGCAGGTAAAAAAAAATCGGTGGACAGTGACACACACATACACACACACACACACACACACACACACACACACACACACACACACTACAACCCCAACATCCCCCCTACCCCCCCCCCCCTCCCGCAACCCAACCTCCAAAACCCCCCCAACCCCCTAAAACCAAACCCGTGAAAAAAAAAAAAAAAAAAAAAAAAAAAAAACATGCATCACCACCATTCAGAACCCACAACCCCAGCGAGACCACCCGCCGTTTTACTATTGTCTCAAGACCCATAAGAGGTTAGTCTCAACACAACCACCCTCTTCTCTTTAAGCTTAATGGAATGAGAGATCAAAATTATTTCGAGTGTCAGCTAATCTGGGATGGTAGTCAGCGAGATAAAGGGAGGCTGGGTTCTGGGTCATCCGTCAGTGCCTGGGTGTATCGGCGGGGGTGCGTTGGGGACTGATATTGGGGGGGTGGGGGGTGGGGGATGGGGAGGGATTTTTATTAATAACCCTTTGGGTGTGTGAGGGTCTGTTCTCTCTTTTATTGTTTTGTTTTTTTCTGTTTTGTTTGCTCTGGTGATGATTTGCTTCTGTCTGTAAGATGGTTGAGTTCTCTGTCTCAGTCTGTCTCTGTGTCTCTCTCTCTCTCTCTCTCTCTCTCTCTCTCTCTCTCTCTCTCTCTCTCTCTCTCTCTCTCTCTCTCTCTCTCTCTCTCTCTCTTTCTTTCTCTCTCTCTCTCTCTCTCTCTCTGTCTGTCTGTCTCTCTCTCTCTCTCTTTCTACCTCCCTCCGTCCCTCTCTCCTTCCCTCCCACCTTCCCCTCCCTCCTACCTTCCCCTCCCTCCCACCTTCCCCTCATACTCCCCCCCTTTCCTTCCCTTCCCCTCCAATAAAGTTCCTTCAGGAGTCCCAGAACGAGAGAGGCGTCCGTCCCTAAGGATCTCTTCCAGCCGCCACACTCGACCAAGATTCATGGTTAACCTAAAGAGTCGATCGGTTTGTTTGTGTTTCGTGTCTCGTGAAGCGAAACGGAAATATTGAAGGTTATATCTCTATCACTGTATGATGGAGAGGTTATATCAAGGGCGTTAGGGAGTTGTATAGCAAGTATTATGAGTCATAAGAAGTATCTTAAAGAAGTCTTCTTGCGAATACTTGGAGGATGTGGCTGGTCGTTAGCGGAAATGGCGGGCAATTGTTTCCCGCTAGACTCGTTTGCTAGCAACTTTCGCTAACATTATCTTTCGATTGTAAGTTCTGTATTTCTTGAAGTGACTTTGCTTATGATAATTATTTGTTGTTTCTCTTCAAGTTGTTTTTGCTCCTTGCTGGTGCTTATTTCAAAAAGAATCTTGCTAATAGGCTTGTTTCTACTAATATGAATATTCAAGTAATTTTTCGCTACCATGATTTTCCGCTAAAGCTATTTTGCTAACAGGATTTTTTTTTTTTTTTTTTCTCTCAAGAACGTAATTTTTCGCTTAACCTCATTTCTCTTTCTCACAGTTTATCTTTCTTCTTCTTTTTTCCGCAAACCGATTCTTTCCTTTTCGTCGCCTCTCAAATTTTACCCCAACCCCGTACCCCTCCCCCATCTCTCCCCCCAACGCCCCCCCCCCCCCTTCCCCAATCAAAATCTTCCGCTTCAAAAAAAAAAAAAAAAAAAAAATCGCATCGCAAAGAAAATGGCGGCGACCGGTCCTCACTCGGCGCCACGAGGGATAACGGCGGTAAAATAATATGACAACCGGTATTTTGAATAATAAAATGCGATATCAAAATAAGATTCCATAACCAGCGGTAGCGGAATGTATAAAACGAGTCTAGAACGATATTCGTGGGTCGTAACGACGGTATAAAACAAAGAAATATATTATGCAAACGGTTAGGTACGAAAGCGTTAAAGAAACGTCACTTTTTTTTTCTTTTTCTTTACTCGTTTTCTGAAATTAATATCTCGAAAAAAAGGAAAAGGAACTTGCATAATAACAATGATAAAAAAAAAAACTAAAACATTGATAAAGAATAAAAAAAAAAAACGATAATGAAAAAAAGAATAAAAGTCCAGAGACAAACACACACACACAAAAAAAACATACAAACACATAAACAAACACACACATACCATCCCAAACAAGGTCACCAACCCCTGCCTGACCTTAGAAATAACCTTAGAGCGAAAAAGGAAGGGAAAATCCCATAAATTCTACCTTACGAAACGTATTTACAAAAGAAAGAAAAAAAAAACGAAATATTTGAATTTTTTTTTATTGAACTTGAGATCATAGTGGCTTGAAGGATGCGGAGGGTGGAACAAGGAAATGGGGAGGAGGAAGAGGAGGAGGGAGGTTGAATAAGGAGGAGGAGGAGGAGGAGGAAGGAGGTAGAATAGGGAGGAGGAGGAAGAGGAGGGAGGTTGAATAAGGAGGAGGAGGAGGAAGAGGAGGGAGGTAGAATAGGGAGGAGGAGGAGGAAGAGGAGGGAGTTAGAATAGGGAGGAGGAGGAAGAGGAGGGAGGTAGAATAGGGAGGAGGAGGAAGAGGAGAGAGGTTGAATAAAGAGGAGGAGGAGGAAGAGGAGGGAGGTTGAATAAGGAGGAGGAGGAGGAAGAGGGGAAGAGGAGGGAGGTAGAATAGGGAGGAAGAGGAAGAGGAGGGAGGTTGAATAAGGAGGAGGAGGAGGAAGAGGAGGGAGGTAGAATAGGGAGGAGGAGGAGGAAGAGGAGGGAGGTTGAATAAAGAGGAGGAGGAGGAAGAGGAGGGAGGTAGAATAGGGAGGAAGAGGAGGGAGGTTGAATAAGGAGGAGGAGGAGGAGGAAGAGGAGGGAGGTAGAATAGGGAGGAAGAGGAGGGAGGAAGGAGGAAGAAGAGGAGGGAGGAGGAGAAAGGAGAATAGGGAGGAGGAAGAGAAGGGAGGAGGGAGAAGGAATAAGGAGAAATGTAAGGAGAAGGAAAGAGAAGAAGGAAAGAGAAGAAGGAGGAGGGAGGAAGGAGTTAGGAGGAACAGACAAGGGGAGGGAAAAGCAAAAATGTGATAATAATGAAGAGAGAAGCATCGGAGGGACAGGATGAGGCACAAATGAAATCAAATTAATCTTATTAATTACATTACCTTAATTAGCATTAATGAAGGATATGAAAAAAATACAATGGAGTCGGATAGATTAATATAGAGAGAGAGAGAGACAGAGAGCGAGAGAGAGAGAGAGAGAGAGAGAGAGAGAAAGAGAGAGAGAGAGAGAGAGAGTGAGTGTGTGTGTGAGAGAGAGAGTGAGTGTGTGTGAGAGATAGAGAGAGAGAGAAAAAAAAACGCGAGAAAAAGAGAAGAGAAAGCTAGAGAAAGAAAAAAAATCAAAAGACAGAAAAAGACACGAAAAATATCCAACCACACACAAAAACACACACACACACACACACACACACACACACCAATACACAAGAAGCAAACCTCGTGTGCCAAAAGGGCATAGCAAGGAGGGGGGAGAGGAGGAGGAGGAGGGGGGAGGGGGGAAGACGGGGTGAAGGCAGGAGGCAGGAATGAGGAGGGCGGGAGGAAGGTGTACCATTATGGCGTCAAACTGCCATATAAACTTCAGGTCAAGAGCCTCCACACGGCGGGTCACACACCTTCGTTATTTTTGGGTGACCTTTTTTTTCGTCTTTTTTTTCTCTCTTTCTTTCTTTCTCTCTTTCTCTCTTTCTCTCTCTGTCTCTCTCTCTCTCTCTCTCTCTCTCTCTCTCTATCTCTCCAATCTTTCTGTCTCTCTCTCTCTCTCTCTCTCTCTCTCTCTCTCTCTCTCTCTCTCTCTGTCTATCTATCTTCCCTCTAGTCCCATCCATCTTCCTTCTTTCTCTCTCTCCTTTACTCCCCCCTTTTCTCTCTCATTATCTATCTCCTTCTCTCTTTCATTTTTCTTTCTCACTCTCATTCTCTATCATCTTCTCTCTCTCATTCTCCATTTCCTTCTCTTTCTCATTTTCTCTCTCCCTCTCTATCTTCTATACTCTCTCCTTCTCCCTCTCCTTCTCTCTCTCCTTCTCTCTCTCCAATCACTCTTGCTCTCCCTGTCATTTCTCCCTATACCTCTCCCTCTTTCCTCTCCTACCCTCCCTTCCCTCTCCCTCTCCCTCTCCCTCTCCCTCTCCCTTTCTCCCTCTCCCTTTCCCCCTCTCCTCCATCTCCTTACACAACCCCTCTGTTACTCCCTTCATAAATGTGTCGATTTTCGCTTCGAAATTGACCTCCCTCTCAAAGCCTTAAAGAGGCGCTGTTTAAAAAGCCTTAAAGAGGAAAGGCGGGGCTTCCTTACGCCAAGGAAAATATTTCTCTCGTTAATATGCTTGAATTATTCATTGTTTTGATATCAAAAGGGCTTGGGAGGTGGTGTTGCGTGTGGATCGGTTTGTATGTGGTGGCTTTGAAGAGGATGTTTGTGTTTTCTATCACACACGTATGCGATTGCATGGGCGCACACGCACAAGCACACATGATCGTATACACACACATATATACATGATCGTATACACACACACGCACACGATCGTATACACACACATACACACGATCACACACACGATCGCACACACACACACACACACACACACTATATATATATATATATATATATATATATATATATATATATATATATATATATATATATATATATATATATATATATAT